>JAPXFQ010001741.1:0-80648 GCA_028564705.1 Apricaphanius iberus | reverse complement strand
GTCTGGTTATCTTAATCTCAGACAGTCTGGTTATCTTAATCTCAGACAGTCTGGTTATCTTAATCTCAGACAGTCTGGTTATCTTAATCTCAGACAGTCTGGTTATCTTAATCTCAGACAGTCTGGTTATCTTAATCTCAAACAGTCTGGTTATCTTAATCTCAGACAGTCTGGTTATCTTAATCTCAGACAGTCTGGTTATCTTAATCTCAGACAGTCTGGTTATCTTAATCTCAGACAGTCTGGTTATCTTAATCTCAGACAGTCTGGTTATCTTAATCTCAGACAGTCTGGTTATCTTAATCTCAAACAGTCTGGTTATCTTAATCTCAAACAGTCTGGTTATCTTAATCTCAGACAGTCTGGTTATCTTAATCTCAGACAGTCTGGTTATCTTAATCTCAAACAGTCTGGTTATCTTAATCTCAGACAGTCTGGTTATCTTAATCTCAGACAGTCTGGTTATCTTAATCTCAGACAGTCTGGTTATCTTAATCTCAGACAGTCTGGTTATCTTAATCTCAGACAGTCTGTTATCTTAATCTCAGACAGTATGGTTATTTTATCTCAAACAGTCTGGTTATCTTAATCTCAGACAGTCTGGTTATCTTAATCTCAGACAGTCTGGTTATCTTAATCTCAGACAGTCTGGTTATCTTAATCTCAGACAGTCTGGTATCTTAATCTCAGACAGTCTTTTATCTTAATCTCAGACAGTCTGGTTATCTTAATCTCAACATCTGGTTATCTTAATCTCAGACAGTCTGTATCTTAATCTCAGACAGTCTGGTTATCTTAATCTCAGACAGTCTGGTTATCTTATCTCAAACAGTCTGGTTATCTTAATCTCAAACAGTCTGGTTATTTTATCTCAGACAGTCTGGTTATTTTATCTCAGACAGTCTGGTTATCTTAATCTCAAACAGTCTGGTTATCTTAATCTCAGACAGTCTGGTTATCTTAATCTCAGACAGTCTGGTTATCTTAATCTCAAACAGTCTGGTTATCTTAATCTCAGACAGTCTGGTTATCTTAATCTCAGACAGTCTGGTTATCTTAATCTCAGACAGTCTGGTTATCTTAATCTCAGACAGTCTGGTTATCTTAATCTCAGACAGTCTGGTTATCTTAATCTCAGACAGTCTGGTTATCTTAATCTCAGACAGTCTGGTTATCTTAATCTCAGACAGTCTGGTTATCTTAATCTCAGACAGTCTGGTTATCTTAATCTCAGACAGTCTGGTTATCTTAATCTCAAACAGTCTGGTTATCTTAATCTCAAACATCTGGTTATCTAATCTCAGACAGTCTGTTATCTTAATCTCAGACAGTCTGGTTATCTTAATCTCAGACATCTGGTTATCTTAATCTCAAACAGTCTGGTTATCTTAATCTCAAACAGTCTGGTTATTTTATCTCAGACAGTCTGGTTATCTTAATCTCAAACAGTCTGGTTATTTTATCTCAGACAGTCTGGTTATTTTATCTCAAACAGTCTGGTTATCTTAATCTCAGACAGTCTGGTTATCTTAATCTCAGACAGTCTGGTTATCTTAATCTCAGACAGTCTGGTTATCTTAATCTCAAACAGTCTGGTTATTTTATCTCAGACAGTCTGGTTATTTTATCTCAAACAGTCTGGTTATCTTAATCTCAGACAGTCTGGTTATCTTAATCTCAGACAGTCTGGTTATCTTAATCTCAGACAGTCTGGTTATCTTAATCTCAGACAGTCTGGTTATTTTATCTCAGACAGTCTGGTTATCTTAATCTCAGACAGTCTGGTTATCTTAATCTCAGACAGTCTGGTTATCTTAATCTCAGACAGTCTGGTTATCTTAATCTCAGACAGTCTGGTTATCTTATCTCAGACAGTCTGGTTATCTTAATCTCAAACAGTCTGGTTATCTTAATCTCAGACAGTCTGGTTATCTTAATCTCAGACAGTCTGGTTATCTTAATCTCAAACAGTCTGGTTATCTTAATCTCAAACAGTCTGGTTATCTTAATCTCAGACAGTTTGGTTATCTTAATCTCAGACAGTCTGGTTATCTTAATCTCAGACAGTCTGGTTATCTTAATCTCAGACAGTCTGGTTATCTTAATGTCAAACAGTCTGGTTATCTTAATCTCAGACAGTCTGGTTCTTAATCTCAGTTGGTTATCTTAATCTCAGACAGTCTGGTTATCTTAATCTCAGACAGTCTGGTTATCTTAATCTCAGACAGTCTGGTTATCTTAATCTCAGACAGTCTGGTTATCTTAATCTCAGACAGTCTGGTTATCTTAATCTCAGACAGTCTGGTTATCTTAATCTCAAACAGTCTGGTTATCTTAATCTCAGACAGTCTGGTTATCTTAATCTCAAACAGTTTAGTAATAATGTAATCTAATATGAAAATGTTTTTAAGCTTTCTGAGTGTAGTGGATGTGAATCTGACTGTGATATTGAAGCTGCTGGGCTTCAGATCAGCTGTTCCTCAGTCAGCAGCTCCTAATAATCGTGTCACAGAAACTCTTTGGTGAATATGTGCGATTAAATTACGGAAACAGAATTTGACTGGGATTTTCTCCTCCTCAGCGGCTGTCGGAGGCTCCGCCCCCACCAGCAAGAAACGACGGCGAGGCAAAAAACACCGGAGAGTCCGAGCTGACGACAGTCGGTGAGAACGCATGTCACACACAAACATAGGTAAACACTGGGAGAGGTGTGGCCAGCAGGAAGTGATGTGGGAGCAGAGGGAGGAGCTTATCAGGTGGGAGGAGTCCGTCTCTGAACTGCAGATTAAAATGAGCAAAGATGGCCCCCCGCAGCAGAACGTCTCCCTGTCTTCTGCCTTTTTTTTCTGGTTCGTTTCTGTCTTGATTAAATGTTCTGGTGGCGGTCCGACAGAACCGGGTCAGCTCTGTGTAACCAAGCAGGTTACTGAGCCACAAATAGAACCATCAGCTGGATCCTGGTCCGGCAGCTACGGGTCACATGTCCAAGCGGAGGCCTCAGCAACACTGAAATAGACTGAGCGCGCCCAGTGCGGCTGCTACCCGAGCCGTGGTCCCTGTGACATCATCTGCTGCTTTTTTTAGTCGACACTAATCAGTCAGAGCTCAAGGAGGTCTGCCCCCCCCCAACACCAGACTGAGCGCGCTCAGTGCGGCTGTTATCTGAGACGCCGATGATCTCATCAGACTGAACTTTAATCAGAACCTAAAACCTGACGTCGTTCTGCGCTGCTGTTGTTACACCCGAGGATGGTCAGGTTGTTCTGCTCGATCCGCGTGGGTCATACTACCGCTCCAGAACCCGATAAGCAATCAGAACCAGGCGAAGTCTGGAACCGTCTGCATGAAACAATCCTTCAGCCTCCTTTGGTCTCCATCTACTCGGAGACGGATGAGCAAAGCGTTTATAAGCTGAATGCTGCCTCTCTGCTCTGGTGTCAGCCCGCTGACCGAGCCAGGTTGCACAGAACGTGGCGGGCTCTCAGGTGTGAAAACACACCTGGTAGAACACCTGCCTGTAACAGAATGCTGTCTTCTTGTTTTGGGCCATTTCTGATGTCTGTCCTCCATCAACCCTAACCTCCCAGGTGTTCTTTGACCATGATTTTCTCCTGTAGCTCCTCATGTCTGTATATGAGGCACATCAGTACCTGAACTTGTCTTCGACATCATAAATGGCAATTGTTGCTATTAGCATGTAGCCGATGCTAATGTTGGCTAGCTTGTTATGTTAGATCAGGATACAGGACAAATTTGAAGGGGGGTTATTATGCCTCTTCCAGGCACACGGTACCATTCTATAGCACCCAAAACAAATTTTTTTAACCTAAATCATTCTTAATATCCCATATATATCAAAATCCACCTTAAAGAAATTTTCTCATCACTTCCATATATGACGCCTTGATATTCGCCTGAATCTGTCTAAGCCCTCCTACCCTTTGTGAAACTCCCCGTGCAGAACATCATATACCGACTATTATCACAGCATGCGCCTGGAGTTGGACTCTGATAGTTTACAGAAGTTTTCAGCGTGTTGCGTTTTAGTATTTAGGAAAAAAAATCACATTGTTGAACAACGGCAACACTGGAGATTGTAAGTCGACACGCAAATGATCCGATATCTGACCCTGAAAGTGGGTTTTTGAAGTACCACAGAGAATTCAGAGGATTTTACAAGACGTGTCGGCTATGTAATAATTAACCTCCTCGGTACCCTTTTATACATATTCATCACTATGAAGCTACGTTTTGCACTTAAACCATAAAAACACAGAAATATGAAGCTACGTCTTGCATTGAAATCAAAAATGTAGAGAGAAATGAAGCTACATTTTGCGCTGATACTATAAATTCAAACAACTATGAAGCTACGTTTTGCACTTAAACCATAAACACACAGAAATATGAAGCTACGTCTTGCATTGAAATCAAAAATGTAGAGAGAAATGAAGCTACATTTTGCGCTGATACTATAAATTCAAACAACTATGAAGCTACGTTTTGCACTTAAACCATAAACACACAGAAATATGAAGCTACGTCTTGCATTGAAATCAAAAATGTAGAGAGAAATGAAGCTACATTTTGCGCTGATACTATAAATTCAAACAACTATGAAGCTACGTTTTGCACTTAAACCATAAAAGCACAGAAATATGAAGCTACGTCTTGCATTGAAATCAAAAATGTAGAGAGAAATGAAGCTACATTTTGCGCTGATACTATAAATTCAAACAACTATGAAGCTACGTTTTGCACTTAAACCATAAAAGCACAGAAATATGAAGCTACGTCTTGCATTGAAATCAAAAATGTAGAGAGAAATGAAGCTACATTTTGCGCTGATACTATAAATTCAAACAACTATGAAGCTACGTTTTGCACTTAAACCATAAAAGCACAGAAATATGAAGCTAAGTTTTGAGTTCAGAGTTACAATTGCTAACAAAATGACGCAAGTCACTATTCTTACCTGTACAGGTTCTGATGGAGTACCTCGCCTTTAAGGCCAATCCGTTTATTAATTCACTATCAAAAAGGCTTTTGTTGAGAAATCAGTCCTCTGTGAAGTGATTTGCGCAAAGATAACATCCTTTTCGGTTTAGGCTTGCTCGGCTGAGTAAGCTACGTCAGGTCGGAGGAGGAGATAGGTGGGAGCAGGCGTTACCGCACCCCCAGTAACTACCAGCAGAGACCCAAGATTAGTCAAACATAAGTGGATGTGAAAGCAACACTTCAAGCATGTTTTAAATTAGGAAAAACCATGTTATCAGGATGTTACGTATTCAAAAGTAAATTTTGCATAATACCCCCTTTAATAACAAAGGCTGGGCTATAACGAGAATAAAAATAATTGCGATTATTGGCACTATATTGAAAGATTTTTTTTTTATTATCGATTTTTGTCTAATCAAACAATAGTAATAAAAAAATTATATAATAAAGCTGTCACTATTAATGTTGCATGCAGACTGTGCGTCCCGTTGCTGTTGTATTGCTAACATCACATCACTTAAAAACTGCGTGCTAACGCTAACTTCTAACTCTTTATCATCTTCCCTGTCGTCCATATTCCTTAAAAATTCTTCCCCAGCCGTAAACTCTTGACACTTTCATCTTACCTACCAGCAGGGGTCCTCCTTTGTTTTAGTCCTGCAGGTTTTTTCCGCGACTTGATTGGCAGGTTAGCTTGACAATGAGGCAGCGCTTCGGCTACATTGGTCAGTTGACAAAGCGATTAAAACACACCACAAGATTATTGCGATCAAGCTTTTCAAAATCGTGATTTCAATTAAAATTCAATGAATTACCCAGTTCTATTAATAACTTCTCAAAACCTTTGTAAATGTAGAGGTGAAATGTTGATTATAGTTTTAAGATTTATTTTAAACATATTATTGCTTTGGCCTATGTTAGCTTGCTACTATGCTAGCATGGGGACATTGCGTAGAATCTCTTTTTTTTAATTAAGTAAACCATGTATGGCTGCCATTGATTTAGTCTTAAAATCTATAACTTGCTCTCTTATTTTTGATCCGCTCTCAGGTGATAATGACTCCTCAGAGTTCTATATTCTATTTTTAATTTTAAGAAACACTTAGAAAATTTCCCCCTGTTCTCACATGCTCAGCTTGGATTTCTTCTCATCGACTCAGAATCCAGAGCTTCTAAACCCCTTTAGCTTCTGGGATAATCTTGTTGTTGTTTTGGTTGCATGTTGCCAGTAAATAAAGGTTATTTTTTTACATAGAGCAGAAAAAGACCAGATTGAAAACTTGCAAAGACCAATATGTATCACCAAAATATAATATAAAGGGATTATCCCTGGAAAGAAGCATAAAATAAAATTTAGTTTATTATTTCTTCCCTGGTAAGAAAAAGTAGATTTTTCTGAAGTGAAAAACATTCCTAAGAGTTTGGAAAAACTGCTTTATTTCCTTGAAGTGGAAGACTGGACACTTAATATTTGCAGAGAAAATTACAAAACTAATTAAATCATAACCAGAAGCAGTTTTAGTTATAAATATCACTTTTTAAATGGAAACAAAGTTGTTCTGTTCTAAGGTTTTTTTTCTGATACTTCTTTCCACCATTTATTCCTCATTTCAGGCCTGAAGTGGTCAGTGATTTCCTGAAGTCTGATGGTACTCCCCTACAAATACCGCTTCAGAATGAGCAACACAAAGACCACCAGCCATCAGAAGGTCCTACAAGCACAGCTGAAAGGGAAGGTCCAGAGGTTCTACCAGAGCCTGGCACATTATCCCCCGAGAGAGCCACCCAAACCCGTTCACATCGCCTCCATTGTCCCCAGGAGTCTCTAAATTCACAGATTCCAAACCAGAACACCAAGTTACCTGCTGCCCAAAACCCCAATCAGAATGCCCAGTCATCCTATCCCCAGAGCCCCAACCAAAGCACCCAGTCACCCAGTCCCCAAAATCACAACCGGATAACCCAGGCATCCTATACCCAGAGCCCCAACCAAACTACTGAGTCACTGTGTCCCCAGACCCCCCATCAGACAACAATATCTCCTGTTTCCCAAAGCCCCAACCCAACCTCCATGTTACCGGATCCCCGAAATCCTGACCAGATAGCCCAGTCATCCTATACCCGTAGCCCTAACATAACCCCCCAGTCACAGTATCCCCAGAGCCCCAGCCAGACCACCCAGTCACCCAGTCCCCTATACCACGACCAGATATCCCAGTCATCCTATACCCAAAGCTCTAATCAGACCACCCAGTCACTGCACCCCCTGAGCCCCAACCAGAAAACAAGGTCTCCTGGTCCCCAAAACCCCAACCCGACCTCCAAGTTAGCCGATCCCCAAAATCCCAACCAGATAGCCCTGTCACCACGTCCCCAGAGCCCTAACCAGTTCTCCCAGTCTCCACGTCCTCAGAGTCCCAGGTCACCCGTACCCCAGAGCAAAAACCTGACACCACCTAGTCCAGAACCTATAGACCCTATAATGCCTCCTGAGGTCAACCTGAACCACTCCCTGTGTTCTAGCCTCTCACCCTTTGTCACATTAGAAACTATTAACCAAAGTCTCAGCCAATCGCCACCAAATGGTTACAAGATTACCCAGAATGCCTCGGTACCTCCCCGTAGAACTGCACACGGTCTAACAGAGTTCTTCCTAGCACCTCCAACCTCACTTCACAGCATTGCCTCCGAGTCCACAGCAGTATTTGCACAGAATCCTCTCAAAGTTCTTCCCGCAAACCTTTTAAGCCCCGCCCCCTCAGACCCCTTCCTCCTGACCTCGGTGACCTTCACTTCCAGCGCCTCCTCCCACCCTCTGTGCCCCTCCACCTCCTCTTCTCTCCTCTGCTCTGTGGAACCTGCATTCAGCTTCCCTACCTTGACCTCATCCGCCGCATCCCAGCTGCCCCCTCAGACCCCGCCTCCTTTAGAGTTGACCCCGCCCCCTGCCCAGCTGCTTGGCTCTGATGATGAAGAGCAGGAAGACCCTTCAGATTATTGCAAAGGTGAGATGAGACTCCAGTTACATAAAGTCAAACACTGCATCGGAATACTTCTACTACGTTTGCTACGTAGCATGTAAAAGCATTATGTGAGCGATGTAGTTGATCTGAATCTCCAGTATGGGTCAGAGTTGTAGGCATAAAGTTCCCGGATGTGTTCTAACGCCACAGTAAGCAGCTGGTGGACGCTACGCTATCCCACAATGCAGCGGAAGCCCCAAAGTCATAGAAGAAGAGCGACCTCGGCTACCGAGGAACTGTCAACCATTGACGCTGCCGCAATTACGGCGTATAAATGTAAAACTGTAGCGATGTTACTGATAACTTAAATTGTTTTTTGAGAACTGATTGAGCATTTAATTTGATGAGTTAATGTTTAACGGGAACACAGTCAACCTAACTTAACGTAAACATCCGGGTCAAATGGTCGAGTAGTAGTTGCTACGTAGCATGTAGTAAATATTATAGGATTCGGATGCAGGTAAATTAAATGTCCACAGACCCTGTAGGGCCTGATTTATCAAAATTCCAAGTAAAGGGTGCAAAATTTTCATTTATTAGTGGATGATCTAAGATTGCATGAGCAGTTAATCAAAGGCGCAAGGAGCAGTATTCGAAAGAGGACTTTGCATCCGCTGCTGTGTGCGTCATCCTTTGGGCCACATGTAGTGCGCTACATAGGGAGTAGGCACAGTGGATTCATGATGCATCCTTGGCACAAAAAGGGGCGGGGGGGAAATCGACTGTCGAGTCTATGGCTACTATTAGCCTAGAATGTCTTTGTTTGTCATTGATAAACTTAGTGTTTGCAGTGTACATGCACCGCTAAGTGGTGAAAGCTGCTCGCTGTCCTCAGATGTCCATATTCTACTGATATTCTTAAACCGCACTTAATCACGGCCTCTTGTTAAATGTATTCAATTTAAGGTAAAATATGCTAATCATACTTCCTGCAGAACTCTGCTGTCTACAGAGCATCTCAGAAATTAAATAATCTAAAATTATTAGAACTAAGAACTAAATGGCATTTATTCTTTAAAAAGTATGAAATTCTAATTTTAGCTTTGGATCTACCTTAATGTTTTAGGTATTTTATTACATCTGACTTTGCATTTTATCTGAAATGACTAAACGTGTTGTTTTTTTTTAAATGTGATGTATGTAATTATTAGTGTTTTTTCAAAGACTATTATTAGAGATGTATATTGGCAAGAATTTGGCGATACGATGTGTATCATGATACAGAGGGGACTCTGTGATGTATTGCGATATACTATGATACCGTGAGAAAGACTACATATTGTGAGCTCACAGCATTCTAAACACTCCAACCTGTTTCATCCGAATCCAGTTTTATTACTAGTTCTAGTTGAGCGAAGGTGAAAACAGCCACCAGCTACCAGTCATGCTTTTAATTTTACCAGAAGAATTACTGTAATCATTAGTAGTTCGATTTAAATTCTTAAAAGTAAAAAAATCCATACTTTGCTTTTGAATATCGATAGAATATTGCGACATAAAATATCGCAACATATTAGCATATCGATTTTTTTCATACATATCTGATTGTTGTTATATTCTACTAACTGCACCACAGGAATTATTAGTAAACCTTCTGATGGAAACTTATGGATGTCCAAATAAATAAACAGAAGGTGTGAGGAGATGCGATGAGTGAGATGGCGCAAAGTTAAGACCCGCCTTTCAGAGGCGGAGAAAGCAGACGCTGAAACAGCCGGCGCTAACAGTTTTATGTTTGATAAAATGCGCATGGAACGCCTACTTATTACGATGTTCTCCTCCCGATGTTTTGTGTCTTCTAACAAAAAATGCCCTAATTACATATTCATCATGGTGAAAATCCCTAAATGGATTGGATGTGTGTTACGGTGGGTTTGCCTTGCGCAGTTTTCCCCGCGCCTGGTTGGTGAATCGCCTGCTGCATGTTTTTGTGGCCGTTGCTAACAACTGCACAGCTTTGATAAATCAGGCCCAAAGCCCCATCTAGTTAGGGAATCCTAATTTAGAAGAAAGTTGACTGATGGAGGATGAAAACCTTTTGGCAGCAGAAGTTTGGAACCACCAGAACCTTCCCTAGATCTGTCTGCCCAAAATGGCTGTGTATTCAGAGGAGAAAGGTCTTGATCAGAGAACTGAACCCAACATTCATGAAGATGGAGCCGAGCAGATCACTAGCAGGACCATCCAGTAGGTCGGTCATGGCACCTGGGTCCTTCAGTAAAGAATCTATCAATGATGCCTCCTACAGATTCAAAGTAGATCTGCAATTAACCCAATCCTGGATGCTGGAGTCTCACTTGGTGTTCTCTGACTCCTCCAGGCGGCTACTACCCAGTAAAGATCGGCGACCTGTTCAACGGGCGGTACCATGTGGTCAGGAAGCTGGGCTGGGGACACTTCTCCACAGTGTGGCTCTGCTGGGACTTGCAGTCAGTAACAACTTTTTATTTATTTGAATCTGTTTCCACGGATCGACTCGTTTCAGGCTCTGAATGTGTGTTTTGTTCAGGAAGAAGCGCTTTGTGGCCATGAAGGTGGTGAAGAGTGCTCCTCATTATACCGAGACGGCTCTGGATGAGATCAAGCTGCTCCGATGCGTGAGTGTCTGCTGTCCTGATGTCTCCCAATGACCGTTACAGGTGTGCCCAGGTAACCCTTCTGTTTACAGGTGAGGGACAGCGACCCCTCCGACCCGTACAGAGAAACCATCGTCCAGCTCATCGATGACTTCAAGATCTCTGGGATCAACGGAGTTCGTATCCTCAACCATCCTTCTGTCCCCAGGCCGTCTCTGCCTGTATGTCCGTCTGTATGTCCAATAGGGGTGTCACAATCTCGATAAAAAAAAAAAAAAATTGAAAATCGATCTAATTACATAACGACCTCGAGCATCGAAATCTAAAAGACTATCGCGATCACGTCCTCCCATGTTTACGTAATGTAGCATCACTAGCGTCCCGCTCGGACTTCAAAGCAACAGTTACCAGGCAACCGTCTATTTACTCAGATTTCCTCATCACAAGGAACCACACATTGCAGTGTGTAACTTTCGACCCATGGGGGGCAGTGCATACCTAAATTATCACAAGCATGCGGTATCTGTGTCTTGGAGTAAGAAACTCAACAACGGAGGTCCAACTAGTGCTGCTTTCAAACGCTCAATTCCCTGAGAATGATCTATCTGCAGCAACATGACGAGCACATCAGTCTCTCTTTCATCGCTTGGAACTAGCCAAGAGGTAAAAACGTATTTATGGAGAAACTTTTTAGCATTTTGAGGGGAAATCAATGTTTTAATAGCGGGCGTGTTCCGTGCGCTTTGTCCATCCGGCTCCTGTAGAAGTAAAGACGTCATCTAATATGACCAAGCTTACAGTTAGCGATATGTTTATAGGTAGTTAGAGTCAGGTTAGACAGGTAGATAGGAAGAGACAGGTTAATGTTAGTAGTCAGGCAGAGTGTCAAAAGTTAGGAAGAGATAGGAAGAGGTAGAGTAGCTAGGTAGAGATAGATTAATGTAAGCCAGGTAAAGATCCGGAGCCGGTCGCGGCTTACCGCCGCGGAAGAAATGCGCCCCACAGGGGCCAGCCAGCGCCGGAGAGAGGTCCCTCAAGGGATCCTCCCGCACAGTGCGGCCGCCCATTACCTGCCGGGTTGAATCCCCCGGGCAGACTGTGCGGACCCCACCCGTTTATCTCTTAAACGTTTCTCGCCCTCTTCAACTCTGTCCTCTCAGTTCTGTCTATTTTTCCTTAAGATAGTTGTCGACTATCGGTCTCGTGCCGGTATTTAGCCTTAGATGGAGTTTACCACCCACTTTGGGCTGCATTCTCAAACAACCCGACTCCGAGAAGACCCCGGCATGACGGGGGCCGTTACCGGCCCTACACCGTCCACGGGTCAGGAGGACTCAGACAGAGTGTTGGTAGCCAGGTCTCCTAGTAGCTAGGAGACAGGTTAATGTTAGTAGCTATGCTGCTTTAGGCTAGGCTGTTGGAGGACATTATTAGGGTCTGTTCCTACTTTCTCTCCTACTTCTCCCCAACTGCATGATGTGCTGTCAATTCAAGCACTAACCTGTTTTCTATTATAGTAGGTGCTCCGGATTAGCCCTGCTTGACGACCCTGACTAAGATGGCATTGCAGTGACGGAAAATTCTCCACGTCCTGCAACAAACTTCTGCATCAGTTCTATTGCTCTTTCTGTGTCTCTGTTATGTATTCTCCAAGCCACAGACGGTCGCGGCAGATAACCGCTTGTGCTGAGCCTGGTTCTGCCGGAGGTTTCTTCCTGTTAAAAGGGAGTTTTTCCTTCCCACTGTCGCTGCATGCTTGCTCAGTATGAGGGATTGCTGAGAATTCCACGACGCAATCTTCTGTGGTTCTATAATTTCTACACTAAACATTGTATTGTAATAACTCTTTTTGTAAAGTGCCTTGAGATGACATCTGTTGTGAAATGGCGCTATATAAATAAACTGAATTGAATTGAATCTAATATGACTTTCCCCTGAAAAGAGGACCCGCGCCTATTTATTTTGCAATTAATGTGCTTTACGTAATTATTATTACATAATATTTTAACGGCTATTTTCAAAGATTTACTGCAAAAACTACACACTGTCACTTTAATGAATAATACCATTGAGACTGGACTAGTCTAAAAATGCCATGGGGCTCTGAACTGTAAGATGAGCAAAAAAAAAATCGAAAATCGAATCGAGGATTTGGAGAATCGTGACAGCCCTACTGTCCGCCTGTATGTCCGCCTATATCAGTTGTCTCCTTAGCTTCTCGCAGATGTCTGTATGGTTCTGGAGGTTCTGGGTCATCAGTTATTAAAGTGGATCATCAAATCAAACTACATGGGACTTCCTCTGGTCTGTGTGAAGACCATCATCCGACAGGTAACAACGCCACAAACCTGCTGAGTCGTCCTGTGCCGCGTGATTCTCCACAGTTCTGACCCGTGGCCGAACAATATTCCAACTACTGGCGACCAATAACCGCTCTATGGTTCTGACCCGGTGTTGTGGTCCTGACCCGGTGGTGTGGTTCTGACCCGGTGGTGTCCCTACAGGTGTTGCAGGGACTGGACTACCTTCACACCAAGTGTAAGATCATTCACACGGACATCAAGCCGGAGAACATCCTGCTGGTCGTCGACGACGTTTACGTCCGAAGGTTGGCTGCCGAGGCCACCGTCTGGCAGAGAGCTGGAGCCCCGCCCCCTTCAGGCTCTTCAGGTGAGTGACTACCAGCTGATTGGCCAGTATGTCCTGGAGGCGAGTCTTGGACCCCAGAAGGATCTCCCCCTCCCCCATCCAGCCCCTCAGGATGCTTACTGGGAGCTGGAACATGTTGAACTGGCCTCCTGTCCTTTCCAGTCTTTCCTTCGTCTGATTCCTTTTTCTAACTGAACTGTTTCTTCTTTCTGTTTCCGTCTTTTCTCCCTGATGGTTTCCTTCCATCTGTGTGTCTCTAGTTAGCACGGCTCCCACGGATGAAGAGGTAAGTGCCCAGGTGTGACGTCTGCTGTGTTCCCATTGGTTATTTCACATACATTAATGCGTAAAACATGCCAGTTACATAGTCGAGGGTTTTTGGTGCATGTTTCTACCAGTAACGGTTTTTTGAGTGGGCGTGGCCACTGTGACATCACTTCTAAAGCTTTATGTACACCTAGAGACTTTAAAAAAGATTTAGAAAAGACTCTAAAAGATTATCAGCTCACATCTACAGACTTGGGTTAAGAGTTTTTTAGTCTCAGACTAAAGATTTAATAAACACTGAATCTTGTAGTGACACTATTTACAAGATTACACCTAGACTATTTTAGCTTCCTGCCAAGTTCCTCCCATTATGCTCAGCATTATTCAGTTTCTTTATGTAGAAATGTAGCATTCTTTGCTGAGAGTAATATTAAGTCAAAGTTGCATCAAAGTTGGGGCTGTATCAACAAGTAACTGGTTAACTCATATCTTTTTAATGCAAGGTGTTTATGCTGCGCCACTTGCTCCATGCAGATGCACAGATAGCGCTGGTTGGTGCCTGTATTGCGGGGGACAATGTTGGCTTACACTTTGTAATTTATGGCCCATGGCCCAAATATGAAACCTACGTTTATAGCCTACTTTCCCGCAGGAACAAAAACAAATTGATGCATGGCAATGTGTAAAACAGTGTCATAAACAGGATTTGAACCTGTCATCCTAATAGTGATAATCCTGCATGTTAACCACTTTGCCATAGCAGACAAGACCCCCTAACACCGCCACATAGTTGAATAAATGGAGGGAACAGATTACGAAGCAACGCAAACGTTTTAATAAACTCAGGGTATGGATTAATATCAAAAATTATTTCTGCACCTGTAATCCCTGCTGGGCTCTGTAGCTTCGTGCTCCGCCTGTGTGAGAACGGCTTTATCGGTTGTTGGTTGTTTTATGTCACTACGACTACACTACGACTTACGATAATATCAAACATTGTTTGATTAAAAAGACAAGAGAAAGACGGGCGTAAATCGGGTCGCCAACTGCAGATTATCACCTTTCATTTAACGATCAAGACAACAGGAGCGCGCTGAGACTCCAGCAAGATTTCTAAAGAATACCAGTTTTTAGTCTGAGCCTTCGAAAATCCTTTGGTGCACGCCCGGCATTAGTTTTGTTTTCCAAGCAGCCCCACCTAGTGGCTATCACAGAAATTACACGTTTAGAAACTTCACATTAAAGCCCAAATGTCACATGACCACACGCGACTTTCACATAGTATTAACCCCGCCCCCTGAAAATGGACTCAGTTTATGTGATAAACCAGATCTCTTGGTGTTATTCTGACCTTCATTGTGGTGCTGCCTCACCTGTGTGTGTGTGTGTAGATGGGGAAGTTGTCAAAAAACAAGAAGAAGAAGTTGAAAAGAAAAGCAAAGCGTCAACAGAAGCTCCTAGAGGAACGGCTCATAGATATTCAGGTACTACACACTTTGTGGACAAACAACATAAACTATAGGGGTGTGACGGTACGCAAAAATCAAGAAAAATACGTACAGCACTGAACAAACCTTTTTCTTTTTCTGAGAGCTTTTCAATCCCTCAAATCAATGTGATTTTATTGTGTTGCATAACTTAAAGTTGAAAGTGTTTCCTTCTCCCCTTTGGGATTGTCAAAATAATTGATACCAAGATATTAATCGATAGTAAAACTGGTATCTAAATTAGATATTCTAAAAATGCTGCTGAGAAGTGTAAATAATTTCTGGTGAAATTGTCTGCTTACACTTAACAATTGTTTACATTTCATTTTTGCTTTATAAATTAATGTAGCTCAATAAAATCAGCTTAGTGTTGAAATAGTGTCTAGCTTTGTGGGTTTTTTGTAGTCGCATCAAGTTGGAAATTTTAGTATCGTGACAACACTACTCCCCTCCCTGTCTTATCCCTGATGCCTTTCTGCATTTAATCATGGATCAGGTCAGCTGGTAAATAATTTCTAATCGAAGAACGGGTCCGTGTAGAACCCTTCATGTCGTGGCAGAACGTATCCGGATATATACACTACCGTTCAAAAGTTTGGGGTCACATTGAAATGTCCTTATTTTTGAAGGAAAAGCACTGTACTTTTCAATGAAGATAACTTTAAACTAGTCTTAACTTTAAAAAAACACACGCTATACATTGCTAATGTGGTAAATGACTATTCTAGCTGCAAATGTCTGGTTTTTGGTGCAATATCTACATAGGTGTATAGAGGCCCATTTCCAGCAACTATCACTCCAGTGTTCTAATGGTACAATGTGTTTGCTCATTGGCTCAGAAGGCTAATTGATGATTAGAAAACCCTTGTGCAATCATGTTCACACATCTGAAAACAGTTTAGCTCGGTACAGAAGCTACAAAACTGACCTTCCTTTGAGCAGATTGAGTTTCTGGAGCATCACATTTGTGGGGTCAATTAAACGCTCAAAATGGCCAGAAAAAGAGAACTTTCATCTGAAACTCGACAGTCTATTCTTGTTCTTAGAAATGAAGGCTATTCCATGCGAGAAATTGCTAAGAAATTGAAGATTTCCTACAACGGTGTGTACTACTCCCTTCAGAGGACAGCACAAACAGGCTCTAACCAGAGTAGAAAAAGAAGTGGGAGGCCGCGTTGCACAACTGAGCAAGAAGATAAGTACATTAGAGTCTCTAGTTTGAGAAACAGACGCCTCACAGGTCCCCAACTGGCATCTTCATTAAATAGTACCCGCAAAACACCAGTGTCAACATCTACAGTGAAGAGGCGGCTGCGGGATTCTGGGCTTCAGGGCAGAGTGGCAAAGAAAAAGCCATATCTGAGACTGGCCAATAAAAGAAAAAGATTAAGATGGGCAAAAGAACACAGACATTGGACAGAGGAAGACTGGAAAAAAGTGCTGTGGACGGATGAATCCAAGTTTGAGGTGTTTGGATCACAAAGAAGAACGTTTGTGAGACGCAGAACAACTGAAAAGATGCTGGAAGAATGCCTGACGCCATCTGTTAAGCATGGTGGAGGTAATGTGATGGTCTGGGGTTGCTTTGGTGCTGGTAAGGTGGGAGATTTGTACAGGGTAAAAGGGATTCTGAATAAGGAAGGCTATCACTCCATTTTGCAACGCCATGCCATACCCAGTGGACAGCGCTTGATTGGAGCCAATTTCATCCTACAACAGGACAATGACCCAAAACACACCTCGAAATTGTGCAAGAACTATTTAGAGAAGAAGCAGGCAGCTGGTATTCTATCGGTAATGGAGTGGCCAGCGCAGTCACCAGATTTGAACCCCGTTGAGCTGTTGTGGGAGCAGCTTGACCGTATGGTACGCAAGAAGTGCCCATCCAACCAATCCAAATTGTGGGAGCTGCTTCTAGAAGCGTGGGGTGCAATTTCTCCAGATTACCTCAACAAATTAACAGCTAGAATGCCAAAGGTCTACAATGCTGTAATTGCTGCAAATGGAGGATTCTTTGATGAAAGCAAAGTTTGATGTGAAAACAATCTTATTTCAAATAAAAATCATTATTTCTAACCTTGTCAATGTCTTGACTCTATTTTTTATTCATTTCACAACGTATGGTGGTGAATAAGTGTGACTTTTCATGGAAAACACAAAATTGTTTGGGTGACACCAAACTTTTGAACGGTAGTGTATATATACATATATATATATATATGTGTGTATATATATATATATATATATATGGTAAATGGACTGAACTTATATAGCGCTTTTCTAGTCTTACTGACCACTCAAAGCGCTTTACATTGAAGCCACATTCACCCAATCACACTCGCATTCATACACCGACACCCAACATGGCTCGGTAGGACAATGTAGAATTTGGGGGTTAAGTGCCTTGCCCAGGGGCACATCAACATGTGACTGGAGGAAGCTGGAATCGAACCTACGACCCTCCAATTGCAAGCCAACTACTCTACCACTGAGCCACATATATGTGTGTGTATATATATATATATTTATATATATATATATATGTGTGGTCCTATGAGATATATGGAGCATTGCGTCTCCAGTCATTTTTCTGCAGTAACTATAAAGAGTCACTAGATGGCAGCCACCCTCTGTTACTAATCATTTCCGTTATTCAAACAAGACTGTAAATAAATTATTTCAATTTGACCAATAATGCCTAATGTGATACGTTACACAATAATAATAAAAATTGCATCACTTTTGTCTTTTAAAAGAAGATTTACTGTACAAAATGTAATGAATAAAACAAGTTATTGTAGACTAGTCTAACAATGACAGGACTCTGTACTGGAAAAGGAAAAAAAAGTTGAGAATCAAATCAAATCTTGACCATAAAACCGAAAATCGAATCGAGGATTTGGAGAATCCATGGCTAGCTAGCTAACATAAACATGGGGATGCTGCGCTGTCAGAGCTCAGACTCATGCGTCGCACGAAAACAACCGATGGTTGGATGCCTTGGCTGCAGACCTGGCTGCTGTTTCAGAACTCGTAGGTAACAAGGAATCCAACCTGGAGAAGTTTTCAGCTCAGGTTGGTGGGAACTAGGGGTGGGCATCGAGAATCGAGTCTTTTGTTTAATTTAAAAAAAAATACAGATTTCTTGTTTCGCCGACCAGGAGTAGAACGCGCGGAATACCAACAATGAAGAATCCACCAGAAGTCTTAGTGTTACTGCGCGATCATGGAAAGTGTGTGGAGGCGCTCTAAGACGTAGCTTCATGTTAGCAAACAAATAACTGACCGCTCTGTGTTTGATGCGCTGCGCCAGCCTACACCATTAGCTCCTCCTCCCGGATCCGGCCATAAGCTTGGCGCCACGCTGGAGTCCAAATCTGGTCAGTAAAACAGTAAAACACGTCTGATGAACAATGAGACAGAAAACAAGTTATACTCGAACCGTTGTTCAACTCAAATGTAGATTTCCAGCTAAGGTTAGCTCATGTGTTTGTTTTAATACACAAACGGCCTGAGATTGCTAAGCCAACGTTAGCTAGACAATGTGCTCCGTCTCCTTCGTTCATCATCGCAGCTGAGGGAAATGAAACAACTACAGAAGTTCCCCACAAAGCTTTCTGATTTCATAAGGTAGCTGCAGCTAATCTGGACTGGATAGTTTAAATTGTTTTTTGATTGTTTGTTCAATATTCTGCAGCATTTTTGGTTATTCAACCAATCACTGGGAGCACATGCTGCCACGTTTTAGTTTCTGTTGCATCAGACATTCAGGATGTTAGGAAATTTTTGTTTTCCCCCTTTTTTAATTATATTTTCTAAAATAAAGCTCTCCTGTGAACATTTTACCCCTGTGAAAATAAAATGTGTCATATATTTATCTCCAATTCCATAGATATCAGCCCTGTTAGAAATTCCCAGTAAAGTAAAAACTTAATAGGATGGACTGGTTCAGTCCATCCTATTTTTCTACTGTAGCTGCAGCAGAAATCATTAATGTTCCCAGATAGCAGAGTTTAGTGACAGCTAGGAATCCTTTCTGAGTTTTCGTTGGTGTCACTTTTTAAATTTGTCCCGTGGAAACGTTGCTCTGCGCTCTGCCAGATCAAACCGGCAGGGTTTTACCGACCCCTCCCAAAAAAATACCCAAGTACCGTTACACCCCTAATTCATACATACCACAGTAGTACTACATATACGATGTATACAGTAGGTAATCAGAAGAACATGAGCGCTTTGTTTTGTTTCCAGAGGCTGGATGAGGAGGAAGGTCTACAGCCGCCCGATGATGCAGACCCGACCTGTGAGTTCCCTTCAAACACCTTTTTGTTTTTAACCAGCAGGTGTCCAGGTTAGAACGGGAGCTCAGAGGTTTTCCTTTAGTGGGTTGCGGGTTTAATTTCCACACTATCATGGATCAGAGAGGCCCAGGTTCCCAGGCCTCGGTTCTGAACTGGGTCAAAGGTTGTTCCATGTTCTTCTGTCATTTTTCAGGCACATTGAGGTCTTTCCGCTGTGGTTAAAGATAACACTTTAGTCACATGATGCACTGAGGTGGCGAGTGGAAGGAAAACTCCTCCGTTATTCTAACAGCTACGCTTCAGCTTAGCATTAGCTCTACAAGTAGCATGCCTCGGTCTCTCCATCACTTTCTTGTCTTCTTTTGGAACATCTTGGAGAACATTTCCTGCTAGTATATCTTTATCAGACAATTCTGTAACATCTTTTAGACAATAAGTTTTATTTTCAATTTCCCCAGTATCACAGAACCGCCAGCAGGAAGCAGCAACTTCTATCCTTTCACAAATGAATGATCTGGTTCTAAGCGTTCCTTCCTGATTGCATCTGCCGTTAAGCCTACCCTACATCTGAATCCTATCGACAAGTTTCCCGGTTAGAACAATGGGCGCCGCCATCTTTGTCGGTTTCTGCCAAGAACTTCCGGTTACCGCAGTTACTGTGAATTTTAGACTACGCGAATTAAAAAACACAACTAAGAAGAGCTCCCTGAAAATGGATACGGTGAAACCCAAAAAAGGTTCTGGGACATATTGTGCCGTACGTGGATGCAGCAACTCGTGGAAACGACTGAATCAAAGTTCTGTCATTTTTACCCGGTTGCTTAGCAACACGGATGCGGCGGGCTGCGGCTGTCTAAAAGTTTTACATTGTTTTCTATGCGGTCAATATGATTCTAGTGTTACTGTGCCGCTACATCACACACATTAAAGCAGTTGCAACAATATCAACAACAAATAAACATTGAAGTTACCTTCCATAGGACGGCAGCTGCGTGGCTGCATGACCGACCGGGTCCGGCTATACAGCCGCAGCCTCCACCTCTCCACCCTCAGTAAACACCACCCAAGCGTTATGGCAGGAATCATTAAGACACTGGCTTGGTTGTACGTCCGCCTTCATGTACTAACAATTCTTGTGTTTGTGTATCGGCACACAGCCGACTTTGTCGCTGTGTACGTACTGATACGCTTCTGCGCTTTTCAGGTCGTCCATGGCGTTCCCGTCTACCGCCATGGACTCGACAAAGTACGAAAATATGTTGCTTGTTGTAACATTTGGCCATTTCGTCATATTATCCTCCCAGTTTGATTTGGTAGCTGGGTGAGGAATTGAAAACGCACCGTCTTTTATGAGGAATAGATGAGAATGTTCCCATTTTAAAGCCGTCTACATCAAATATAAATGATTGCTGATCTAACTTAACCGGAAATGCTTAGCAGAAATAGACCGATTGCGGAAGTAAACCGGAAATGCCCGTGGAACTTGTCTATAGTAGCTACTGCATGCTACATATTAGCTACTACTCGCCCATTGATGCAGTAAATACTGCGAAGCAAACAAGCGAGTAGTAGGCATGAAATCGGACGTACTGCTCCACCATTTTACCGGGCTTTTTACGTTACGTTTGCTTATCGTTAACTTAAATGTTTGTAACAAATGTCTGTAACATCGCTACACGTTACGGCGGTGTCACTGGCTGATAGTTCCTCAGTAGCCGAGGTCGTTCTTCTTCTACGATTCTGGGGGTTCTGCTGCATTGTGGGATAGCGTAGCGTCCACCAGCTGCTTACTGTGGCGGTACTACACATGAAGGAACTTTATACCTACTAGTCTGATCCATAATGGAGATTCAGATCTACTATATCGCTCGCTTACAGCTTTTCTCCTGCTACGTCGCAAACTTAATAGAGGTATTTAGATGCAGGGCTAGTTTATGCTTCTCCGACCGTAAATTTGCACTCAGACCCAGACATTTTGACGGAGACGTTTTTCGTTTATGGTTCTCCATTTTTTTCTCTCCATTATTTTTTCAGTGTTGCTCGACCAGGACAGCAGGGGGCGTCTCTGCCTACTATCACAGCGTCGTTTCTGGTTTTTTTCTAGGCTTGTGAACGCATTTCTCCCTCAAGGAGCAGTGAACGACAGAAAGTACGTTTTGATAAAGCTGTAAAGCTTTTTACTAGAAGTGCAGGTTACAGAATCCTCTAGAAACGCATGGAAACAAACACAGCAGCCTTCTTTGTTGTTTTCCTACACCTCCTTGTGTTCAAAAATTGCTAAATTAACAGCATGTAGTGGCCAAACGCTGCATTAACTACTGATTACAGCGACTATAGAGCCCCCTACTGGTGAAACGATCTCTGGCTGTTGGTGAAACTGACCAATCAGATGCGTACGCTCTCCGTTGATGGACCGTTAAAATTTGGGCCTCCACTCCGTGCGTCCTTGCATAGGTGACGGAGAGCCCTTTCGTTGACGGATAATCCGTCTCCGTCAAAACAGAGAAGCATAAACTGGGCTTTAGACGGTGAAAAACAAGATTATCAGCAGGTTGGCTCCCTGGTTTAATGAGGAGCTGTGTACTTTAAAGCAGAATATTAGGAAGATGTGGAGAGAAATGGTGCTCTGCGCACCCAGATGATTCCTATTGAACCTGGAAAAATAATCTACCGTATATAAAAATGCCCCATGACAAGATTTTCCCATCATTCATCGCTTCCTCATGTGTAGCGATGGGAAGAGTGTGTCTCCTCCTCCTACATGCTGGGAATCATTAATGTTCTCTCGTTTTGTCTAAACGACCAGCGGCTAAAGCACGGCAGAAACGTTTCTTCATCCTCAGCTTCTCTGCTCGTCATCATCCAACACCTTCTGCTCCACAGCCAATAACAAAGCGAGCCCGGAGTCCAGCGGCTCCTGGTTGGACGACAGGTTGAATGACCACGCCCCCGGGCGGTTCTCCAGCCCCGCCTCCGGCCTATCGGGGTTCTCCAGCTCGGTGATGTCGGCAACGTCCGAGTCGGCCCTCTCCACTCGGTCGGGATGCTCCAGTGGACGAGATGGTAGGAAAACGTGGAATGGAGCCGTTTTGGGCCCATCAGCTGTTTGTAGGAATTAGTGTAGGACTTTAAGCTGCTGCAGATGTTTTAGGAAGCTTTTGTTGGGAATAATTTGGTTCGTTCCATCCGGTAACAGAACTCCAGGTATGCATGCTAGTAGAAAGTATCGTCTGTCTTTGTCAGGTGTTTTTGTTTTGGACCAGGGGTCTCATTTATAAAGCTTTTTACGCACAAAACTGGGTCTGAAAATTACGTAAGCAACTTTTTACGCAAAGTTTGGGATTTACAGAAAAAAATGTGGCACAAAAATGTGCGTAACTTTTAGCTCACCTCGGATCTTTCTTTAAGCACTTTTTGGACACAGAGACACAGACAGCGCAGCAGGACAGATACTAAAATGATGAATTTAAGCCACAGTTTCAGACTTTAGACCATTGCACACAGAGACAAACACAAACTTCTCCCCCCGTCTATAGGAACTAAGAATAAAAATGAGAATTTAATTAAAAATATGTTGCATTTAATTATTATGTTATATGTCTTCAGATTTTATAGCAATTGCACGTATTGGTGAAACTGTGAAGAACAAATATGCTGCAGCATAATTCTGCACAATAGATGCACTGGAACTCATTAAAGATTATTTTTTATATCAGACACGCTGCTGCATCAACGCTGTGTCACCTGCAGCTGTTCTGTTTATTTTTATGACCCCAAATCAACATTTTTAAAAGTAGTTTTGAAGCGCACCTTTTCACCAGACTTTAAATATCTAGGAGTGCTTAAACTTATTATGTTCTAGTGTGATTTAGTTTTATTAGTTTTAATTTGCTTTGATTCCAGTCTGACTGTCGCCACAGGAGAAAATCATAGCCTATAATTAAACTTTATATTTAATGTTCTTATTTGTTTCATCTCTTGTGCTGCTGCTTTTTTAAAATTTATTTTTAAGGTTTTATTTTTAACTCTTGTCTTCTAACACATTTTTTGTAACTATATTTTTGTCTTTTTATGTGAATCCTTTGGCTGAGTAAAGCTCTATATAGATCAACATTGAAATAAAACAGTTTTCTCTGCCTCCATGCCTGCAGCTGTGTCTTTCTCCGCCTCTCAGTTGCCATGGTTACCCGTGAAACGCCCCATATTAACCGACTTAAGCAGAATATTCACTAGACGCTTCCCATTGACCGTTTATGGCAGAAAGTGGGTGTGTAGGACGCAGATATGATCCAGAAACAGCTGAGCACATTTCTACCAAGAGTCTGATTTATAAAGAGGAAATTACATCCAGCTGTGATCCTCCAAGTTTGATAGATCAGAAACTTATTAGGCGTAAGTAAAATAAGTTGCTGAGCTTAAGTACGGTTTTAGTGAGGATTCTACGTAAAGTTTTATAAATGAGAGCCCTGGACTCTAAGGTTGATCTTTGACCTAATGTCTGTTCTGAGTCGGTATCAGAGGCAGTGATGATGCCGACTCACATCCGTCCACCGATTGGCTGAGTTTGTGACTCTGCAGGGTTCAGCTCCTCAGACTTCGTCCTCAACCCTCTGGACCCGCAGAACGCCGACCGGCTCCGGGTGAAGATCGCCGATCTGGGGAACGCCTGCTGGGTGGTGAGAGACCTTCGTCGCCTCCTCTTCCTCCTTTTACAGCTAACCCTGGGATCTGACCAATCAGACGGCGTCGTCTCCCTCTTGTCTGTCCGCGTCTCTCTACCAGCACAAACACTTCACAGAGGACATCCAGACGAGGCAGTACCGAGCTCTGGAGGTTCTGATCGGTGCCGAGTACGGGCCGCCGGCGGACATCTGGAGCACCGCCTGCATGGTACACACACACACACACACACACACACACACACACGCAACCAGGGCCGCCCCAAAGCCTTCTGGGACCTTAAGCAGATTCTGACTCAGTGGCGCCCCCTTCCTGTTAAAACCACTACCAACAATAACAGCGTTCCAATCAATAATCTGTGAAAGTGGGTGGAGCTTATTTGGCTGATCCTAAAAATCTATCTTTTTTTTTTCTGAAGCTCAAACAAAAAAGAAAAGTTAGACTAAAGCATCAGATCGTAACTATGGTAACACACCAATCAAACAATGAATATTTCAAATTTATTTCAATTTAAGTCACATTTTCTAAATATATTTGAAAAAAAATCTGTTAAAAAGTACAGTATATATATTTTTATTACTTTACATTTATTTGATTTAAATACTTTTGCAATTTTTAAAATGTTTTCAAATAAACTAACATTTTAATTTTAACAAATAATTAATAAAATGATTAGTTACAAAGAAACAGGCATATTTACTACACAAAAAATTTAACTGTTGTCTTTTTTCAAATAATTACACTGAAACAGAGAAATATTCACATTTACTTACATTTTAACATCTGTACTATTTGCAGCATTTATGGAGGCCCCCGGATGGGTTTTGGTGGCCCCAGCAAACCCCTTAGTTCACAGCTCTGCAAGCAACAGGCACGTACTACTGCAGAGTTCCACTAGGGGGCAGAGTGCAAAACTTAGACCGGATAGTGCGCCGGATTTGTGGAGTAGAAACAAAACAGTCGTGGCGTAGAATCAGCTGGTTAATGTTTATTTAATGAGAGAAGAAGACGGCTGCAGTGTCGATGAAGGTACGGAAAGATTTACCCCTAATGCTGCTTCTCTTCCTACCATTTCTGTCTGCCGTTCACCCCGTTTAACTCGCTGTTGCTCGCAGCACAAGACAATTCAAGATGCTTTACGTGATTACAAAAATGTAAACATAGAATCAGTAAAAGAAAGCATAAACAAACGTTTATAAAAGAAACAATAAAAGATAACATTTAGCATTTGATTGAAACAACAATTTAGGATGGGAAAAAAAAAACATTTAAAGCAATAATGGTATTAGATATTCATAAGCAAGTCTAAATAGGTTATATTAGACACATATCCATGATATTGGGCCATTTTTGTATCTTATATGGAATAAAATGTGATATTTTTTGAAACTCTAAATAAGTGGAACCAGAAGGCGTTTCATTTCCGTTCTTCCGTTCCAGGCGTTCGAGCTGGCCACCGGAGACTACCTGTTTGAGCCGCACTCAGGTGAAGACTACACCAGAGACGAAGGTGAGTCGGCCGCTCAGAACCGGGTCGGGTTCTGCTCGGCCCGCCTCCTCATCTCATCTGGACCTGTCCTCCTCAGATCACATCGCCCACATCATCGAGCTGCTGGGTCCCGTTCCGCTGCCCTTCGCACTGTCTGGCAGGTACTCCAGGGAGTACTTCAACCGGAGAGGTGAGAGGCCGTCCGCATGTCTCTCTGCCGCGCTGTGATTGGCCCGCCGCTCACTGTCTTACCTGCCCCAGGTGAGCTGCGGCACATCTCCAACCTGAAGCCGTGGGGTCTGTTCGAGGTGCTGCTGGAGAAGTACGAGTGGCCGCTGGACCAGGCGGCGCAGTTCAGCGACTTCCTGCTCACCATGTTGGAGATGGAGCCGGAGCGCCGGGCGACGGCGGCGCAGTGCCTGCAGCACACCTGGCTGCACACCTGAACGCCGCCGCCGCCACGCGGAACCACCCAGGTGTTGGGACTAAAGCTGCTGCATCACCTGGACAGGTGGACGTCCTTGTTAACCTGAGCTGACCAACGATCCGTCTTTGATTCATTTTCTCTTCCTGCTTCTTCATTAACGACCCGCGCGTTAACGAGCTTCCACCTGCTCACCTGCTCTGATGACATTAGTGCCTTGAAGAGGCCCCGCCCCCTCTGTGACATCACAAATTATTATTATTTGTTCTTGGGGTTTTTTTCTACGTGTGTTTGTGTGACGCTCACCTGAGCAGGTTCTGTGTTTGAGCAGTTCTGGTTTCGCCTGCCGTTCAGCAGAGCCGCGTGTTTGGGTCCGACGGTTCAGAACCAACCCAGTCTGACGGTTCTACAGAGATCCGACCCAAACGCGTCTCTGTGATTGAATTAAACTTTTTCTTATCAGCCTCAAGTTGTCGTGAAATGATGTGGAGAGGAGACCCGACCAGTCGATCACCGATCACGGCTGGTGGCAATAAGCCCCGCCCATATCTGGATGTTCCTCAGAGCCTCTCTGCTACTTCCTGCCACCCAAAGTTAACAAAATAAAAGCAAAGTTTTCAAAAAGTCATAAAATGAAATAAATACCAGAAAAAAAAAAAAAAGGTTCGGTTGGTAGAAAGTTTTATATGTCAGTAAACCCAGCAGATTTCTCTGCAGCAAACCTCATACTGAGCATGTATGTGGTAACAGTGGGAAGAAAACTCCATTAAAGGTGCAACACATACAAGTTTTACGGTGAATTAATCAATCAGCAGTTATTTGTCCCAGCCATGTTGGAGGGAACGTCACACTGAAACGGATTTCTATCTCAGCCAGCAGGGTGGTTGTGAGTTTCTGTCGTTTTAAAACGCTGCTACAGAACGTAGTTATTGTTTTCAACATCTGTCCTGCCTCCATACTTCCTGCTTCCAGAGCCAATCACGTGTGAGCCTGCAAGGTTCTCAAGTCTTCAATAAAAACATCTTGATACCATCTGACACAGACCAGCCTAACTGCTAACGTTGAGCTAACAATGCTAGCTGTAAATACTCTGCTCTAAAAATATCTCCAGCTACTTCTTCAATACCACCAACTTGATATCGTGGTAAAAAGTATCTACTTACCAACTTACTGTGTATTGGAGGGTGACCATTTTTCGGGATTCCCACGGGTCACGAGATTCCTGTAGGATTCCCGCGGGACGGGAGTCAATTTCACTGTTGGTAACGTGATTTTGACGGGACATGAAATAATCCACGGGATCGGGCGGGAAACCGGAAATTTGACTTTTTCTTTCTTTTTTACATCTATCTTTAGTTTAATTCCATCGGGTCTACTACACGGCACGCACCAAAACTGAAACTGCTACGTTGTTGCTACACCACCTGGATAAACTGGTAAGCATGACATCCGACTGAAAATGCGTGTATTTTAATAGTTTGGTAGTCAGACGAATCGAGTCCATTCATGACGTGGTAAGGTGGCCAAACAACGAGAACGCAGGATATGGTTAAAGATGGCGGATAAAGCTAAATAGATGATCTTTGATACTTTGCTACACTATGGTTTAAATGGGGGCGGGGGGGAGCGAGCGCCATAGGAGGGAAATTACTAATATACGGGATTCGGGACGGGAGTCTTTCTCTCTGGATTTTTTCCGGACAAGATTTTTTTTGGGGGGGCTGTCACAGGATCGGGACGTGACGGGAGTATTTTTTGGGATCGGGACGGGAGCGACGATTGATTCCTGTGTCACCCTCTACTGTGTCTTCGCTCGTCATCTGGCCAATCAGTAACTGGCAACTCTACATGAAATTTACAGAGGGGAGGGGGTGAATGACATCGTAATATGTTATTTTTCTTAATGGACTGCAGTACTGCAGTTTGGCCAGAAGATGTCAATGTTACATATTGTACCTTTAAACATTGTATGTGGAACATTTTCATAAAAAGCTACATTAAAAAAATATATACCTCCACGGGGCGTTTGGAGGGGTACAGAGTTAAAGTACGACACAAAGAAAATTTGATTTGAAATTAAAATATGAATGAAATGAAATGTACATTTAAAACAGGAGCGACAATGATGTAATGTTTCCATCCACCAGCCAGTAGTGGGCGCCATCGCGGGTCGAAGGATTCTGTCTCTACGATCCAACTGTATGGTCGGCACAGCTCGGCTGGTACTGGGAAGAATGGTGGAGTCATCAAGTCCAGCAGCTGCTTCAAACCCCCATAGATATTATTATCCGTCTCAGGAGAGGAGTGACCGCAGAAGTACAGAAACTAGAGTAGTTATAGGTGAAGTCTACACTAGACGGGCCCATATAAAACATTTCTATGCCATCAAACACACGCAGAAACGGCGACTTTCCTCCTGTATCGGTAAGCTAACACACTAGCTAACTTAACAAGCTAGCTAACAGACACTAGAGCAGTTTTAGGTGAAGCCTACACTCGATGGACCCACATAAAACATTTCTACACCATCAAACACACGCAGAAACGGCGACTTTCCTCCTGTATCGGTAAGATAACACACTAGCTAACTTAATAAACTAGCTAACAGACACTAGAGCAGTTTTAGGTGAGGCCTACACTAGATGGACCAACATAAAACATTTCTATGCCATCAAACACACGTAGAAACGGCGACTTTCCTCCTGTATCGGTAAGCTAACACACTAGCTAACTTAACAAGCTAGCTAAATTTGCTAACATTAGCTGTTAGCTAAACTCTAGGATACCTTCCTCACTGGACACAGTTCAGGTTGGTCATTGGGCGTATCCGCAGCAAACCTGGCCACCCAACAGCTGGAATTTTTTATTGTAACTACAACCCAGATGCACTAGATGGCGCTACCGTGCTCATGTTCCATATCCAAAATTTAACTGGAAGAAACCTCCAGCAAAGGAGAGTGGACCA
Source organism: Apricaphanius iberus (assembly GCA_028564705.1). Classification (NCBI taxonomy): domain Eukaryota; kingdom Metazoa; phylum Chordata; class Actinopteri; order Cyprinodontiformes; family Aphaniidae; genus Apricaphanius; species Apricaphanius iberus. The sequence continues at coordinate 51,792 of JAPXFQ010001741.1, read as the reverse complement.
GGTGAACCTTCCAAAAAAAAAAAAGTGAGAACCTAACGTTAAATGTTGAAATAACCGGTAAACTGGAGAGTAGTAGGAGAAGGTAGCATGGTCCTAATGTCCTATAACAGCGTGAGACTGTGGCAACGGAAATAGGTCAGGATGGCCCAGTCTAACCACAGAAACTAGTGGTAGAATGGGGGAACTGCAACACTGAAACAGTTGATAATGGAGCGCTGTTTCCTCTCCGGGTTCTCGGTGTTCCGTTTTTTTTGCTTTTTTTTTACTACGCAGCTCTGAATTAAACCTGGGAGTCGACCTCCTGTGGAGAAGGGACCTTCTGTTTCAGGGAGGCTGACGCCAGACGGGAAGAATGAACCAGAAAACCTCCACGTTTAATTAAAATTCTGTTTTTATTTTAAAAATTAACAAAATGCAAAAATATTTAAATAATTAATTTAAAGGAACACAAAAATATATACTGTACCTCTTAATTTAGAATTGTTTATTGTATAAAAAAATTTGAATTCAATTATAGTATTTAAAATTACTTTTCAATAATCATTGTTTGATTGTTATGTTACCATGGTTACAATCTGATGCTTTAGTTTAACCTTTTTATTTTGTTTGAGCTTCAGATTGTCTCAGATAATATTAATAATTACCTAAATCAGCCAAATAAGCTCCGCCTACTTTCCCAGATTAGACCAAATCCTGATAGAAACGCTGTAGTGGATTTAGCAGAAAGGGGGCGCCACTGAGTCAAAATCAGCTTAAGGTCCCATTAAATTTTGGGCCGGCCGTGCTACAACCCTCCGATTACAAACTACTCCACCCCCCCACTACACAGATAAATCCTCAAACTACAAGAGAAATCCTTTTATACAGAAAAGTTCGGCTGCTCTTAAAAAAACGCCAAACAAAAAACATATTTTTTTCTTTGATTATAAAAATATGATGAAGCCAATTTTCTAATAAAATGTGTATAAGTCAAGTAAAAACTGTTGTTTTTCTGAAAATGGTCTTATTGTTCTCTTTTTCTACCAGAAAGAAAATTCTTTCCAAAAATTAAATCAGAATTTTCCAGGTGTGTCTATAACTTGGAGCATTTCTTTGTTTCACCTTCGGAATATTGCTAAAATTAGAAACATCCTGTCCAGGAGTGATGCAGAGAAACTAGTCCATGCATTTGTTACTTCAAGGCTGGACTACTTTAATTCCTTATTATCAGGAAGTCCACAAAATGCAATTAAAAGCCTTCAGTTGATCCAAAATGCTGCAGCAAGAGTTCTGATGAATATTAAAAAGAGAGATCACATTTCTCCTGTTTTAGCTTCTCTCCATTGGCTCCCTGTTAAATCCAGAATAGAGTTTAAGATCCTCCTCCTTACTTATAAAGGCCTTAATAATCAGCTCCATCGTACATCAGAGATCTGATTGTTCCATATGTTCCAAGTTCATCAGATCCTCCTTCATCCTGAAATTAAATTTCCTGCTCTTTCTGACTTCAAGATGTCATAATCTGGAGCTGAGTCGCCCCCTACTGGCCGCCTTAGACAAGTGTTCCAATTTATTCCTTTAAAATTCATGAACAAGCAGCTGGAAAACCGTCAAAAATTATTAATTTAAGGACCAAAGTATAACAAAGCATGAAAAAAGGTGCGTAGTGGTGAAATAAGTTGTTAAAAACTGAAGATATAGGACTGGATGAAAAGACTGAAGCTTTAGGTAGAAAGGTTGGACCAAATACCAGCAGATCACCGGTCCTGGTGCCGATTATTTCTCCACAGTGTTTGTCAATAATCGGTACAAGGACCGGCCGATTTCAGCTGAATGAACCATTAGCAGAAGTTGAAGTTTACGGTTAGTTTGAATATGGAACATGAGCATGACAGCACCATCTAGTGTTTCTAGGCTGTAGTTACACCAATAAAAACATCATTCCAGCTGTTGGGTTGCCAGGTTTGCTGCCGATACGCCCAGTGACCAACCTGAACTGTGTCCAGTCAGGAATGTATCCTAAAGGAGTTTAGCTAACAGCTAATGTTAGCAAAGTTAGCTAGTGAGTTAGAGGAAAGTCCGTTTCTGCGTGTATTCGATGGCATAGAAATGTTTTATGTGGGTCCATCTAGTGTAGACTTCACCTAAAACTACTCTAGTTTCTGTTAGCTAGCTAGTGAGTTAGCTTACCGATCCAGGAGACTCTCCGTTTCTGCGTGTTTGATGGTGTAGAAATGTTTTATGTGGCTCCATCTAGTGTAGGCTTCACCTAAAACTGCTCTAGTTTCTGTTAGCTAGCTAGTGAGTTAGCTTACCGATCCAGGAGACTCTCCGTTTCTGCGTGTTTGATGGTGTAGAAATGTTTTATGTGGCTCCATCTAGTGTAGGCTTCACCTAAAACTGCTCTAGTTTCTACTCTTCTGCGGTCACTCCTCTCCTGAGACAGATAACAAAATCTCTGGGGCTCTGAAGCAGCTGCTGGACTTGCTGACTCCACCATTCTTCCCAGTACCAGCCCAGCATTTAGTTGGATCATAGAGACCGTATCTGTCAACCTGCAATAATGTCTTTCCTGTTTTAAATGTACATTTTATATTTTAACTCGTATGTTTTTAAGGAAATGTACGTTCGTTCCACATTCCTCTAAACGCCCTGTGGATGTATCATTTAAAATGTTTTTAGCTTTTTATGAAAATGTTCCACATTCCACCGTAAACTGATGTGTTTTTATCGTGGGCAGATAAAACTGCTGCTGGGTTCATGTGACCCAGTTTAAAACATGAGCGTCTTTAGGGGAACGAGTCCCGTCCAGAACCTCTGGATTCTGATCCAATCCTGATTTAATCTAACGTGAATAAACTACATGGAGACAGCGCCACCAGCTGTTGTATTCAGGAAAACGTCGTCCGGACAAGCTCATTCATGAGCAGAAGTGACATCACACTTTGTTTACCTTTCAGAATAAAAGCAGTTACAGTGAACAGATGAATCAATTAGATTTTATTGAAAACGGTTCAAAACGTCTTCATGCAGACGCGGTTTTTAACGGCTTCATTAACATTACTAGCTTAGCAGGAAGGTGATGCTGCAATAGGCTCCGCCCACATCATAAAAACTGACCAACCAGTTTATAAACTGTTTTATTGAACAGTCAGAACACGTCCTGCAGCAGAATCAGAACCAGAGACGCAAAAGCCAACTCTCAGGTAGCTCCTGTCAGCTCATTGGTTGGTTTAAACCACCTCAAGGAGGCGGGGCTTCAGAGAACTGCTGTTTCTTCTTCTTCTTCTTCTTCCAGTGGGGAACTAAACTGATTTTTAGTGCACTGGTTCTGTTTCAATCGACACGTTTTAATAAAAAAAGTTCTGGATAAGGGAGGCTTGTCGTCCCGTCAGTCGCTGATCTGGAGGGGGCGGCGGCTTCATGATGGCTCCGCCTCCTTTGTGGCAGCAGCAGCAGCTCAGAGTAAAGTCCAAAATAAAATCTGGTTGTTGAAGTTCTGGTTCTGTTGGTCACTTCTTCCTCCGGACCACGGTCCAGCCGTCCTCTTCGTCCTGAGGAGGAGGAGGAGGAGGAGCGGCGCAGGTGGACTCCTCACACTCCATCACCTACACACACACACACACACACACACGATCAGCTGGTCACGACTCAGAGCCGCCCTCTAGTGGCTGAAACGTCTCACTACAGGCCTGCAGCCGGACCTGCGTTTCCCCGTCGCTCTCCTCGTCCGACTGAGTGGGCGGGGCCACGACCTTTGCCCTCGGCGTCTTGCTCTGTGTCAGCTCTTGGACGGCGTCCCGGAGCTGCTGCAGCGCCCCCTGCTGCCACTGAGCGAACAGCTGCAGCAGGCGGACCGACACCTGCAGACGTGAGAACACACCTGGTCAGGACAGGTGAGCGCACAACTCACCTGCTTCAACGGCCAATCAGGAGCCTGGTCCTCGGGATAGTTTTGGAGTGGGCGGGGCTTAGAGCGTACCTGAGGTAAGCTGCCGTCCTCCACTACCGTGTCGAACTCCTGATCCATCAGCGTCGACAGAAAGTCCTCCACCTCAAGCTGCTGCAGATCAGCTGACCACACAGAAAAATTGGCATAAGAAATTCATTAAATATAAAAATAAATCATTATTATATGAAATATCGTCTCAAACCGTCGTCTTTTTACCAACACAGAGTTTCCGAAAACTTCTAACATTACGATATCTGATTACGGTCGTCCCGGGGCGACATGAACTGTGCGATATAATCTAAAGCAGTAACTATTTGTTGCAATATATTCTTTTAAAAATGTATTTATATCAAAATGACCTCATAGAAACTAATAAAGGCGTGTTGGACCCGCAATTTAACATTTTAAATATTTTTATAAACGTAAAAACATTATTTAAAAAGTATAGTATGACTTTTATCTGCAATCAGCAAAACCAAAAAATTATTTTTAAATGACTAAATAGGCGAACTGCGTTAAAATATTTTTAGGGGCCATATAAATATATAACAACAGGTTTAGAATTCCATTGAAATAAAATCTATTGAGCAAAATGCATCTAATATTTAAATCTTTCTCACAAAATAAAGATATATATTTAAACGTCATTAAATAAAGTTCAAAATGTTCTGCTTTTCCCAGTTACTTATTTCTGAATTTAATATTGCCCAACAAGAAAGCTTCACATATTGGGATAAATAAAAAAACTGCTTTATGGTCAACAGATTTATTTTCCGCTAAATAAATAAAAAATATTTTTTTACTTTCATCTTCAGCATCCGTATCATTCTCCTCGTCACAGCTTGATGACATCATCATTCCGACCTTTTATATTCCCCATCAGCAGATTGCAGTAAAGCTTAATTCCAGTTTGTTTTATTTACCACATTTATAATATCTGTATTTTTATGCGAATGACTCCTCAGTCTGAACTCTATTGAACCAAACATTTACTGATATCAGCTGGTTGATTTTTATGGGCTAATGCTGATAAATATTCATTTCATAGTATATATTATTAAATATTTTATTAATATGTAGGATATTTAGAGGATTCTTGTAGATTTTGTTAATCAGCTGAATTTCTATTAATGTATATTTGAAAAATATTTTTGGTCTGCTATAAAACATTTACTTCTATGTTCATATTTGATGTTGACATTAAACTGCAGTTAAAGGATATTATTTTCTTTAGAGATGAAAAAGATCATATTGATTATTTATTAACAGATTTTATAAATGCAAATAGTCCCAATATGAGGCTGAGATATGAAAATACAAAGAAACTGACAGGTTGATCTAAAGCCAAAGAAACTCAGAGTTATTTAGCTGCATTTATTTTAACTATTATCTTTTAAATATCTGGTTTTTCTTTGTTGTTGTAGGAATTTCATTATCGTTTCATTTTTCATGCATCTTAATCTGATTGTTCTCATGTTAATGTTTGAATCTGTTCTTGTTCTTTGTCAAGCTGTTTAAGAAATAATAAAATAAGCTAAGAAACTTAGAAACTTACTGTTGTCATGGAAATACTGTTGAACAACATCCACCATCCAATCAGCTTTCTGCTGGCCGTAAACTCCTCCAAACCCGTTGTCCACGGCGATCTGAGACAGAAACCACCAGTTCAGCTTCATTTATGGATAAACTTTATTAATTCAGACTTTATTAATTAAAGACTTTATTCATCCAAACAGGAAATTCTTTCATTAAACGCCTGGTAAGAATAACAGATATATAGAGTGAGCAAGAAAAGACAAGACAGAGTAAATGAGAAAAACATAAAAGGAAAGAGATCAAATATTTTATATATTAATTATAAATAATCCATTAATCACTATAATATAAAAATATAATAAAAATTATAGAAATATAATAATTAACATCAACAATATAATAATGAATATTATAACAATTATAAAAGTAAAAAAACACAACTATAATATTACATATAAATATAATAAATAAATGTAATAAGGAACAATACAATAATAGAACACAAGCAGCGAAAGCCCGACCGATTCACCTGGTTACCATAGCAACACTCACGGTTCCGATTGGTCAGAGCTGTTCCTACCTGCTGATGTTGGACCTGATCATACAGACCGAACCCACCGGGTACCAGAACCAGGACCGGTTCTGACTGTACCTGTGTCCGGATGGTTAGCGACGAGACGGAACCGACCCAAACAGTAGCTATGGGGGAAAATGAAGCGGGGCTCCGAGGCGTGACACGAGCAAAAGTGGGCGTGCCAGATGAAGTCTCGATTCGAGGCCGCTGGCCGCTCTGCTTTGTGACCGCGTACCATGGAGGCCGCCATTGCTGTAGTACCTCCATTTGGCCACTAGGCCCCCATTGAAAAGCATTGGACTTTAGACATGTTAAAAACAACTTTAATGCCTGGTGCCTTTTTTTTTTTTAAACTTTCTATGGCTACATATTCTTCCTGAGATAACGCTGGGCTCATAAAAAACCTGGGCAACAGGCTGGTTTTCATAAGATACTTTTTTGAAATCTTGCATAATTAATGAGGGGAAGGACTTTTAATGACAGGCTGTTTCGTTGGACTTTAATTATAGTAACGCTACATTTTAATAATTATTTCAAGTTACTAGTTCTTAACTTTTGAGGTTTGAGAAATAGGAGAACCGTAGGAGGAGCGCGCCTACGGCAGCAGTCGGGCATGGGGCTATTAGCGCTATTAGCCTTTAGCTTAGCTAGCCAAGTTTAGCATCAGAGCTAACGAAGCGGGAGCAGAATGGGCGCGATTACGACTGAACTACACGCCCATACTCGCCCCGCGAGGGCGGAGTCTACAGTGAAGATCCCGCCCCTATGCCCTTTTTAGGAACATGCTTCGTCAGAGCTGGGGAGGAGGAGTCTGTGAATCCGCCATGAATTCCCCCATGAATCATTCTGGTAAACGGGGAGGAGTGAGGAGGCGCTGTCTGTTCTTTTTTACAGTCTGTGTTCCTCATAAGCGCTTTGAATCCCGCGGCACAATGTGGTGTGTGTCTGCGTACCGAGTGAGTTAACAAAGTAGTGATAGTTAATTGAACATCCTACTTGTTGTAGCCTTCTGAAGTCGGCTCTAGGCTATATCTTCTCTTACACTAGGTTGGTTAAAAGACTGAGTGTTGGTATGTGTTCACTGTGAATGATTCACTCCTTTTTAGTGTGGGAACTTTATTCTGCAGTCACAAAGTCTAAGTTTATACACCAACAATCCAACTCCCTTTTAAGGACGGAGCCTGCAAGAAAACGCAAGTCTTCTCCTGTGTGGGAATATTTTGAGTTGATCGCTCATAATAAGGCGTGGAAGTGTTAAATATATATAATAAGTTAAAGGATAAACTTTAACCTGAGCCTATAGCTCCACAACAAGGCAAAAAACACCAAAGCAACATTTTTTAAACATTGTGATGTGTGTGTCTGTAGGTAATCATTTTAGTAAATGTTTGGTTATTACAGAGATGCGGGTTTCGTCCAGTTCAGTTTGACTTTCTATCGCCTTTAGCAGAAGTAGATTTCCTTTAAAATAAGAGTTTTCAATTGACTTTGCAGCAGTGATATTTAACCATACAACAGCAACCGGAAATAAAATGTTTTCAGTGACGGTGACTTGTTGCTCAATTTCACAACGCTTCCTTAAAATGTTGTGTTCTTATTTAAACTGTCTACAAAGGCAGCAAAAACAGGAGAAGAACAGTCATGGTTAGCCTAGCACACACCTGAAAGCAATAGTGACCCGTTTTACTCTTATTAGGTGGACTTTGACGATTGCTGGACCAAAGTATCCTCAGCAGCAGATGCTAGAAGAAAAGTGGACCGAACATTGTAAGAACAATGGAGCAAAACAAAAAGCATATATCCAAACTTGTACAAATTAAAAAAACTATTTTCTTATGCTCCCCTGCGTCGTCGGTGCCATATAAAAAAAAAGAGTTGTTTTCAAAGGCTGGAGAAATGCTGTGCAAGAAAAGGAACCGGCTCAACCCCGAAACATTGGAAAAACTGTTGTTTTTAAATAAGAACGAGTATGTGTGATACTTTTATTGCAATTAAAGTTCTAAAGATTATATATGTATGGGTCTGTCTGTGTATATGGATTTGTGTTTTGACCGTATATATATACATATACACACACATTTATATTTATTTACACTACCGTTCAAAAGTTTGGGGTCACATTGAAATGTTCTTATTTTTGAAGGAAAAGCACTGTACTTTTCAATGAAGATAACTTTAAACTAGTCTTAACTTTAAAGAAACACACGCTATACATTGCTAATGTGGTAAATGACTATTCTAGCTGCAAATGTCTGGTTTTTGGTGCAATATCTACATAGGTGTATAGAGGCCCATTTCCAGCAACTATCACTCCAGTGTTCTAATGGTACAATGTGTTTGCTCATTGGCTCAGAAGGCTAATTGATGATTAGAAAACCCTTGTGCAATCATGTTCACACATCTGAAAACAGTTTAGCTCGGTACAGAAGCTACAAAACTGACCTTCCTTTGAGCAGATTGAGTTTCTGGAGCATCACATTTGTGGGGTCAATTAAACGCTCAAAATGGCCAGAAAAAGAGAACTTTCATCTGAAACTCGACAGTCTATTCTTGTTCTTAGAAATGAAGGCTATTCCATGCGAGAAATTGCTAAGAAATTGAAGATTTCCTACAACGGTGTGTACTACTCCCTTCAGAGGACAGCACAAACAGGCTCTAACCAGAGTAGAAAAAGAAGTGGGAGGCCGCGTTGCACAACTGAGCAAGAAGATAAGTACATTAGAGTCTCTAGTTTGAGAAACAGACGCCTCACAGGTCCCCAACTGGCATCTTCATTAAATAGTACCCGCAAAACACCAGTGTCAACATCTACAGTGAAGAGGCGGCTGCGGGATTCTGGGCTTCAGGGCAGAGTGGCAAAGAAAAAGCCATATCTGAGACTGGCCAATAAAAGAAAAAGATTAAGATGGGCAAAAGAACACAGACATTGGACAGAGGAAGACTGGAAAAAAGTGCTGTGGACGGATGAATCCAAGTTTGAGGTGTTTGGATCACAAAGAAGAACGTTTGTGAGACGCAGAACAACTGAAAAGATGCTGGAAGAATGCCTGACGCCATCTGTTAAGCATGGTGGAGGTAATGTGATGGTCTGGGGTTGCTTTGGTGCTGGTAAGGTGGGAGATTTGTACAGGGTAAAAGGGATTCTGAATAAGGAAGGCTATCACTCCATTTTGCAACGCCATGCCATACCCAGTGGACAGCGCTTGATTGGAGCCAATTTCATCCTACAACAGGACAATGACCCAAAACACACCTCGAAATTGTGCAAGAACTATTTAGAGAAGAAGCAGGCAGCTGGTATTCTATCGGTAATGGAGTGGCCAGCGCAGTCACCAGATTTGAACCCCGTTGAGCTGTTGTGGGAGCAGCTTGACCGTATGGTACGCAAGAAGTGCCCATCCAACCAATCCAAATTGTGGGAGCTGCTTCTAGAAGCGTGGGGTGCAATTTCTCCAGATTACCTCAACAAATTAACAGCTAGAATGCCAAAGGTCTGCAATGCTGTAATTGCTGCAAATGGAGGATTCTTTGATGAAAGCAAAGTTTGATGTAAAAACAATCTTATTTCAAATAAAAATCATTATTTCTAACCTTGTCAATGTCTTGACTCTATTTTTTATTCATTTCACAACGTATGGTGGTGAATAAGTGTGACTTTTCATGGAAAACACAAAATTGTTTGGGTGACCCCAAACTTTTGAACGGTAGTGTATATGGAAGTATTTCTAACCATTTAAGTGACGCCTGGAGTAGTGAGCCATTTAGAGGAGCAATGTGTTGGAAAGCCCCATAGATTCATGGGGCTTCATTTTCCCCATCACTACCAAACAGCGGCTGTTAGCATTAGCCAGCTAGTCCCGGCGGTACCGTCCGACGCCCTCCCGCCTCCACAGAGACCCGGTTCGGTTCCGGACCTAGCGCTTGACCCGGTTCCGGGACTCACCTGTAGAACCGGCCACGTCTGAAGAACCGCCCGAACTCCCTCCGTGAAGAGTTCACGTGAAGCCCTGGAGGCCGCCATCTTGGCTCAATTTCTGCTTCCTGGTTTTATTGTCGGAAGGCAAAACAAGTTGGCGCTTTACCGCCACCTAGCGGTGAGGATGTAAAGCTAAACGAGTTAAAATAAACCAGCTAAATTATTTATGTTCATCAAATAAAGAAAAATAACTTTACTAATGTTTAAATTTCTGTTTTAATGTAGTTATAGGTTTCTCCATGTCCTATTGAAGTATTATTTTTACTTTGCTCATTAATTTCACAGCAGTAAGAAGTAAAATCAGGGTGGTGGTGACTCTGTTGGACTGATACCAGACAAAACCAACTATTAGCCTTCATAGGAGAATTTTTAATTCTGAATGATTATTAGATCGATTTCTTCTGTTTCCTCCAGTTTGATTAGGCTGCAGTTCCAGCTTTTGGCCGATAGGGGGAAACAAAAATACTTCTGGTTCTCGGTTTGCTGCTCGACTCTCACCGGATCTAAGCGTCCAATCAGAGAGCAGATGAGACCAATCCTCCTAGAACTGGTCCCACTCCAGAACTCCCAGTCGGATAAAGTCTGACTGACTGTAGTTGGACCTCCAGCTGAAGAAGTCCTGTCAGAACCACCTCTGGTCGTGGAGCTTAGCGAACAGAACCGGGTTCTGATTAGACCCAAACACTGACAAGCAGAACGTTTGAACTGAAATCACTTTTATTCACAGAGCGATTCACACAGCGATGTTACTGGTTCTGGATCTGTGGACCGTGGTTCTGTTTCAGCTGAGACCTGATCTCTGATTGGTTCTTCAAAAAGTCAGGGTTCAGAGGGTGAGGGTTGGGATGATTAAAGATCCGGAACATGAAACATTGCAGGAACATGGGAAATGGACCGGACTTCTATGGCGCTTTCTAGACATACTCACCACTCAACCGATACTGGAGCCATATTCACACATTCATACACCGATAAAGAGCTCAGAAGGCAACTTGGGTTAAGGGCTTTGCCCAGGGGCACATCGACATGTGAAAGAAAGAGGCAGGAATCGAACCTACGACCCTCGTATTGCTGGACAACTGCATACCTACTAAGCCCCAGCCGCCCCAACATGCTAGAAACGACAAGAACTGATCCGAAAACATCGGGAAAACACGAGGAACACGTCGGAAATGTATCGAGATCATGACAGAAACATGTTAGGAACACGGCACACTGTAAACCCGAATAAGTAGGCAGAACTCAATAAATGTGGGGCAATCAGTTGCCACACATATTTTGAGTTCATAAACTCAGATATTTGAGTATATCAAAGCTTAAATATTTGGAATTTATGTTGAATATATTTTCTAATTAAATTAAACTTAAAGATTAAACCAACTCAAACATCTTCAGTACATGCAACTTTAATTTATCAGTTTCATACACATTTGTTATAAACTACCCTTAAGTTATGTTAGTGTCATGAACTTATAGATAACTGACATGAATACTTTGTATATTTATGCTCTTAAGCACAATAATTCTCAACAAAAGTGATGCACAATCAAAATTATGATCACTGTGAATGATATATTAACAATGACACCACTTTGAATAATTATATTCATTATAATTGATCAGAATATCTCATTACAACAGACTTCCAAGTCACTCATGGTGTCAAAAACATGCCCCTAAGCACCCTGGGAAAGATGATAATTAGGTCGCTAAAAATGTTTGAGTTACTTGTACTAAAAACAAAAGAATATGCTGAACTAACTCAACACATTTTAGTTAGAATAATTTTATCTATTAATTTATTGAGTTTCAGCTACTCAGTGTAACTAAGTAATCTCAGCATTGGGGATTACAGTGCAGGAAAACAGAAATACATAAGGAACGTCAGAAACACAAACATGTCAGAAACAAGTTAGGAACATCTTAGGAAGATGTCAGGAACACGTAAGAAACATGTTGGAAACGCGAGAAACACGGTGGAAACATTGAAGGAACATGTTAGGAAAACATGAGGAACACGTCAGGTAAAAAGTCAGGAACATGCCTGAAACATAACGGGAGAAACACGTTAGAATAACGCGAGGAAAAACGTCAGGAAGATGTGTGAAACACGGCAGGAACGCGGAGACGTGTGAGAACACGTAGGAAACACGAGAAACACGTTGAAACATTGAAGGAACATGTTAGAAAACATGAGGAACACGTCAGGTAAAAAGTCAAACATGCCTGAAACATAACGGGAGAAACACGATAGAATAACGCGAGGAAAAACGTCAGGAAGATGTGTGAAACACGGCAGGAACGCGGAGACGTGTGAGAAACACGTAGGAAACACGAGAAACACGGTGGAAACATTGAAGGAACATGTTAGGAAAACATGAGGAACACGTCAGGTAAAAAGTCAGGAACATGCCTGAAACATAACGGGAGAAACACGATAGAATAACGCGAGGAAAAACGTCAGGAAGATGTGTGAAACACGGCAGGAACGCGGAGACGTGTGAGAAACACGTAGGAAACACGAGAAACACGGTGGAAACATTGAAGGAACATGTTAGGAAAACATGAGGAACACGTCAGGTAAAAAGTCAGGAACATGCCTGAAACATAACGGGAGAAACACGATAGAATAACGCGAGGAAAAACGTCAGGAAGATGTGTGAAACACGGCAGGAACGCGGAGACGTGTGAGAAACACGGTGGAAACATTGAAGGAACATGTTAGGAAAACATGAGGAACACGTCAGGTAAAAAGTCAGGAACATGCCTGAAACATAACGGGAGAAACACGATAGAATAACGCGAGGAAAAACGTCAGGAAGATGTGTGAAACACGGCAGGAACGCGGAGACGTGTGAGAAGCAGTAGGAACATGTTGGAAACGCGAGAAACACGGTGGAAACATTGAAGGAACATGTTAGGAAAACATGAGGAACACGTCAGGTAAAAAGTCAGGAACATGCCTGAAACATAACGGGAGAAACACGTTAGAATAACGCGAGGAAAAACGTCAGGAAGATGTGTGAAACACGGCAGGAACGCGGAGACGTGTGAGAAACACGTAGGAAACACGAGAAACACGGTGGAAACATTGAAGGAACATGTTAGGAAAACATGGGGAACACGTCAGGTAAAAAGTCAGGAACATGCCTGAAACATAACGGGAGAAACACGATAGAATACGCGAGGAAAAGTCAGGAAGTGTGTGAAAAGTGAAGCGAGAGTGTGAGAAACACGGTGGAAACATTGAAGGAACATGTTAGGAAAACATGAGGAACACGTCAGGTAAAAAGTCAGGAACATGCCTGAAACATAACGGGAGAAACACGATAGAATAACGCGAGGAAAAACGTCAGGAAGATGTGTGAAACACGGCAGGAACGCGGAGACGTGTGAGAAACACGTAGGAAACACGAGAAACACGGTGGAAACATTGAAGGAACATGTTAGGAAAACATGGGGAACACGTCAGGTAAAAAGTCAGGAACATGCCTGAAACATAACGGGAGAAACACGATTAGAATAACCGAGGAAAAAACGGCAGGAAGATGTGGTGAAACACAGGGCAGGAACGTGGAGACGTGTGAGAAACCACGTAGAAACACGAGAAACACGGATGGAAACATTGAAGGAACATGTTAGGAAAAACATGAAACACGTCAGGTAAAAAAGTCAGGAACATGCCTGAAACATGAAAGGGGGAGAAACACGATAGAATAACGCGAGGAAAAAACGTCAGGAAGATGTGTGAAACACGGCAGGAACGCGGAGGACGTGTGAGAAGCACGTAGGAAACATGTTTGGAAAACGAGCGAGAAACACGGTGGAAACATTGAAGGAACATGTTAGGGAAAACATGAGGAACAACGTCCAGGTAAACAAAAGTCAGGGAACATGCCTGAGAAACATAACGGAGAAAACACATAGAATACAACGCGAGGAAAAACGTCAGGAAGATGTGTGAAACACGGCAGGAACGCGGAGACGTGTGAGAAACACGTAGGAAACACGAGAAACACGGTGGAAACATTGAAGGAACATGTTAGGAAAACATGAGGAACACGTCAGGTAAAAAGTCAGGAACATGCCTGAAACATAACGGGAGAAACACGATAGAATAACGCGAGGAAAAACGTCAGGAAGATGTGTGAAACACGGCAGGAACGCGGAGACGTGTGAGAAGCACGTAGGAAACATGTTGGAAACGCGAGAAACACGGTGGAAACATGAAGAACATGTTAGGAAAACATGAGGAACACGTCAGGTAAAAAGTCAGGAACATGCCTGAAACATAACGGGAGAAACACGATAGAATAACGCGAGGAAAAACGTCAGGAAGATGTGTGAAACACGGCAGGAACGCGGAGACGTGTGAGAAACACGTAGGAAACACGAGAAACACGGTGGAAACATTGAAGGAACATGTTAGGAAAACATGGGGAACACGTCAGGTAAAAAGTCAGGAACATGCCTGAAACATAACGGGAGAAACACGATAGAATAACGCGAGGAAAAACGTCAGGAAGATGTGTGAAACACGGCAGGAACGCGGAGACGTGTGAGAAACACGTAGGAAACATGTTGGAAACGCGAGAAACACGGTGGAAACATTGAAGGAACATGTTAGGAAAACAGGGGAACACTCAGTAAAAAGAGGAACATGCCTGAAACATAACGGGAGAAACACGATAGAATAACGCGAGGAAAAACGTCAGGAAGATGTGTGAAACACGGCAGGAACGCGGAGACGTGTGAGAAACACGTAGGAAACATGTTGGAAACGCGAGAAACACGGTGGAAACATTGAAGGAACATGTTAGGAAAACATGAGGAACACGTCAGGTAAAAAGTCAGGAACATGCCTGAAACATAACGGGAGAAACACGTTAGAATAACGCGAGGAAAAACGTCAGGAAGATGTGTGAAACACGGCAGGAACGCGGAGACGTGTGAGAAACACGTAGGAAACACGAGAAACACGGTGGAAACATTGAAGGAACATGTTAGGAAAACATGGGGAACACGTCAGGTAAAAAGTCAGGAACATGCCTGAAACATAACGGGAGAAACACGTTAGAATAACGCGAGGAAAGATGTCAGGAAGATGTGTGAAACACGGCAGGAACGCGGAGACGTGTGAGAAACACGTAGGAAACACGAGAAACACGGTGGAAACATTGAAGAACATGTTAGGAAAACATGGGGAACACCTCAGGTAAAAAGTCAGGAACATGCCTGAAAACGAATCACAGATAGAATAACGCGAGGAAAAACGTCAGGAAAGATGTGTGAAACACGGCAGGAACCGCGGAGACGTGTGAGAAACACGTAGGAAACACGAGAAACACGGTGGAAACATTGAAGAACATGTAAGGAAAACATGGGGAACACGTCAGGCTAAAAAAGTCAGGAACATGCCTGAAACATAACGGGAGAAACACGATAGAATAACGCGAGGAAAAACGTCAGGAAGATGTGTGAAACACGGCAGGAACGCGGAGACGTGTGAGAAGCACGTAGGAAACATGTTGGAAACGCGAGAAACACGGTGGAAACATTGAAGGAACATGTTAGGAAAACATGAGGAACACGTCAGGTAAAAAGTCAGGAACATGCCTGAAACATAACGGGAGAAACACGATAGAATAACGCGAGGAAAAACGTCAGGAAGATGTGTGAAACACGGCAGGAACGCGGAGACGTGTGAGAAACACGTAGGAAACACGAGAAAGTCGTTAGAAAAGCAGGAGGAAATCATCAGAACCATAAGGAACACATGCAAACATGTCAGGAACACGTCAGAGAGGCGCAGGAAGTGCTATTTGATTCAGACAGGAAGTGCTGCAGCTGGGAAGGTGAAGGCGTGACAGAATAACGCCTCTGTTTCTATGGCAACTTCGCTGAGCTCCACCTGTCTGACCCGAAGCCCGGCTTTCACAATAAAAGCTTGGCGTCTCCATGGCGACGATGTCATCAGTTGTACCTGGGATGGAAAAGAGGCGGGTTTAGGATTTAGTGATTCAGGAACGTTTGGTGGACCTGCTGCTTGGAGATTTCGGTACCTTCAGTAGGTGGCGCTACTGACTTCTGTCGGGTTCGATCTTGGTTTCTCCGTTTGGTTTGTCCGTCTTCTGGGACAGCGTGGCGGTGACTACAGCCTGTCATCCGCAACGGGAAGGTCAGAGGGCAGAACAGGCAGGAACCAGAACCTGAACAGAACTCTGAGTTCCCACCTTGAAGCTCCTCTTCCTCTTCTGAACGTTCTGCTCCGGATGGAAGACGATGACGTAGACTTTGGGAACGTAGAGCATTCCCAGAGAGACGGAAGCGCTCAGGGACATGGAGACGGTCAGGGTGGCCGTCTGGATGAACATCTGTGGAGACAAGAGACCCGGAAACCATCAGGAACAACCTGAAGAACAGCGGGGAACGGGCTGAGAGCTTCATCTGGACCTAAACGTCCGTCCAGAACCCGCTCTTCTCTACTTTCTACCTCCAGCTTCTCTCCTCCCAGCGTCTCTGATCCGGTCGGGACCAAGAAGCCCGGCTTCTGTCCTCCACCAGAACTCCATCAGGAAGAAGACGTCTTCTTCCTGATGGAGTTCTGGTGGAGGACAGAACTGTTACAGAGTTGTTACAGCCTGTGTCAGTGTGCCGTGGGCTAAGGAAGGAAAAACAAAACAGAAGGACTTCCCAAAACCGACATTAATGTTGATTAATGTTGCCCATACCAACATTAATCATAGGTAAACCTCACCTATTAGAGACAAAAGGGGAAAACAATCCAGAAAATCACCTGGTCTGATTTTTAAATAATTTATTAGCAAATTAAGGTGGAAAATAAGTATTTATCACATCCAAACAGACAGATTTCTGTGACTTACAAACTTATAACTTCTTCTGTCCTCCACCTGTATTAGTGGCTCCTGGTTGAACTGGTTACCAGTATAAAGACACCTGTCCACAAACTCCACTATAGAGCAAAGAGCTGCTAAAGGACACCAGGAACCAGATTGTAGAGCTGCACCAGGCTGGGAAGACTGAATCTGCAATAAGCAGCTTGGTGTGAAGAAAGCAATGATTAGAAAATGGAAGACGTCCAAGAGCGCTGATAATCTCCCTCCATCTGGGGCTCCACCAAGATCTCACCCTGTGAACGGTGAGCAACAATCCCAGAACCACACGGGGGGACCTGGTGAACGACCTGCAGAGAGCTGGGACCAAAGTAACAAAGGCTACCATCAGTAACAGCGCCAGACGTGTCCCCCTGCTTAAGCCAGGACATGTCCAGGCCCGTCTGAAGTTTGCCAGAGAGCATCTGGATGATCCAGGAGAGGATTGGGAGAACGTCATACGCTCAGATGGAACCAAAGCAGCATAGCTACTGTGAAGCATGGGGGTGGAAGCATCATGCTGTGGGACCAGGAAGAATGAATGGGGCCATGTATGGTGGCATCAGAGAGAGCGTTGAAGATGAAACGTGGCATGACGATGATCCCAAACACATCGCCATGGTAACCAAGGAGGAGGGGCTTCCTAGAAGCATTTCAAGGTCCCTGATTGGCCGAGCCAGTCTGCAGATCTCAGCCCCATAGAAAGTCCCAAAACATGGAGGAATGGGCCAAAATAGCAGCAACAGTGGAAACCTGCTGGAGACCTACAGGTGACCTTTGACCTCTGGGACTGATAAAAAAGTATGGAGATAAAATAATGATTTTCCACCATAATTTGTAACTAAATTCTTTAATAAACAGACCAGGTGTTTTTCTGGATGCATTTTTCATAGTCGAGTTAGGTCAATAATCATAATTACAGGCGTCTCTCGTCTGATTAAGTGGGAGAACGCGACACACTGTAAGTGTAACTTTGTGATAAAAAGTGTTTACGTTAACGGCCCCCTTCAGGTGGATGTTTACAGGTTAACGGTCCGGTTACGGTTAGGGGCGGAGCTACCGGTGTCAGCGCTTTGATTGGAGGAATGAAACACATCACTGCTTGCCACATAAACACCAGAGCTTCGTTATGTTCACTCTCTGTTCCTTTCTATTATCTTAGCGCTTCTTCTTCACAGAGTAGAATCATTTTTTTATTTATGAAGAATATTCTATCACAATATTTTTTATATAAATATATATCATGTTTTTCCAACATTTAGCATTCCGTGGAGGATATAATAAGATTATGATTGATTTAAATGTTTATTTTTAAAAGTGACAAGGAGGATTGATGCGTTTAATTAATTATTCTCTGTGGAACTTGGTGAGCAGCTGTGGAGCCGCCATCTTTAATCCTGCTGAGAAGCTCTGGTTCTGTTGGATCAGCGGTTCTGAAAGCCTCTTTACCTCCTCCTCATATTTTGGTCCTTTTGTCGCCGCGGTTTGGGCCCGGTACGTGTCGGTTCTAATCTGTATTATCCGGCCTGAAGGTTCCTCTACGGTTTATCTGCACTGTAACGGACCCACCCGGTCCGCTTCTCCGGTACCAGCTGACCCAAACACTCGACTTGGGTTCTGATCCTGCAGCTGGTCCGTTCCTGTCCAATTCTGGGGATCCTACAGGAACCAGAACCCAACCAGACTAATGTGGTTTGTATAAAAGCTCAACGTTGTGAAGGTTCTGTCCAGGATGTTCTGCTGGTACCTCTGGTTGGTTCTGACCGCTCGGCCGCGGTCCGGCCCGGTTCTTACCTTCTCCGTGGACTGAGCGGTGCCGAAGAAGATGGGGACGAAGGCCAGCCAGACGATGCAGGTGGTGTACATGGTGAAGCCGATGGGCTTGGCCTCGTTGAACGTCTCCGGGACGCCGCGACTCTTCACGGCGTAAACCGTGCACGTTACCTAGCAACGCAGGAAACAACACGGTTTCTTAGCAACACAAATGTTCAGGGTCCCTCCCAAAAAACAGGAAGAGTCTCCAACTCTGAGGCACGGCGGTGGAACCATGAGTGTGTGTTGGTGCGTCACCATGAGAACGATGCTGTAGCTGAGGCAGCAGATGATGGACAGGTCCGACATGTCGCACTTCAGGATGCCTCGCGCCAGGTCCGGGTTTGGTGGGCGGAGCTCCTCGTAGTCGATGATGGTGTGAGGAGGAACCACAGCGAACCACACGAACACGCCGAGAACCTGACGGAGACCCGACAGTCAGCCGCAGCGGGCGCTACCTGCAGGCCATGTGACCTACGCCACTTACCTGGATAGAAATCAGGATGAAGGTGATGATGAGCTGGGAGGTGGGGCTTATGAACTTGGGCGGGGTCACAGACCTCTTGCCCTGCTCAAAGATCCTGTAAATTCGGTTGGTTTTGGTCAGCATGGCGGAGTAGGTGATGGCCATGCCGAGGCCCAGTAGGAGGCGCCGGAATGCACACACCGCCACACCTGGTTCAGCGATCATCAGGAAGGTGATCAGGTAGATCAGGAAGATACCTGGAGAGACAGGTGAGGTCATCCTCACTGATGATGTCATCCCTCCTGATGATGTCATCTCTACTTTAGATGATGTCATCCCTACTTGTGATGATGTCATCCCTACTTGTGATGATGTCATCCCTACTTGTGATGATGTCATCCCTACTTGTGATGATGTCATCCCTACTTGTGATGATGTCATTCCTACTTGTGATGATGTCATCCCTACTTGTGATGAT
The DNA here is from genome assembly GCA_028564705.1 of Apricaphanius iberus. Classification (NCBI taxonomy): domain Eukaryota; kingdom Metazoa; phylum Chordata; class Actinopteri; order Cyprinodontiformes; family Aphaniidae; genus Apricaphanius; species Apricaphanius iberus. The sequence goes on along the minus strand of JAPXFQ010001741.1, from coordinate 32,126 downwards.
GTCATCCCTACTTATGATAATGTCATCCCTACTTGTGATGTCATCCCTACTTGAGATGTCATCCTACTTGTGATGATGTCATCCTACTTGTGATGATGTCATCCCTACTTGTGATGATGTCATCCATACTTGTGATGATGTCATCCATACTTGTGATGATGTCATCCATACTTGTGATGATGTCATGCCTACTTGTGATGATGTCATCCATACTTGTGATGATGTCATCCATACTTGAGATGTCATCCTACTTGTGATGATGTCATTCCTACTTGTGATGATGTCATCCCTACTTGTGATGATGTCATTCCTACTTGTGATGATGTCATTCCTACTTGTGATGATGTCATCCCTACTTGTGATGATGTCATCCTACTTGAGATGTCATCCTACTTGTGATGATGTCATTCCTACTTGCGATGATGTCATTCCTACTTGTGATGTCATCCCTACTTGTGATGATGTCATCCCTACTGATGATGATGTAATCCCTACTTGTGATGTCATCCCTACTTGAGATGTCATCCTACTTGTGATGATGTCATCCATACTTGTGATGATGTCATCCATACTTGTGATGATGTCATCCATACTTGTGATGATGTCATCCATACTTGTGATGATGTCATTCCTACTTGTGATGATGTCATTCCTACTTGTGATGATGTCATTCCTACTTGTGATGATGTCATCCCTACTTGTGATGATGTCATTCCTACTTGTGATGATGTCATTCCTACTTATGATGATGTCATCCCTACTTGTGATGTCATCCCTACTTGTGATGTCATCCCTACTTGTGATGTCATCCCTACTTGAGATGTCATCCTACTTGTGATGATGTCATCCCTACTTGTGATGATGTCATTCCTACTTGTGATGATGTCATTCCTACTTGTGATGTCATCCCTACTTGTGATGATGTCATCCCTACTGATGATGATGTCATCCCTACTTGTGATGATGTCATCCCTACTTGTGATGATGTCATTCCTACTTGTGATGATGTCATCCCTACTTGTGATGATGTCATCCCTACTTGTGATGATGTCATCCCTACTTGTGATGTCATCCCTACTTGTGATGATGTCATCCCTACTTGTGATGTCATTCCTACTTGTGATGATGTCATCCCTACTTGTGATGTCATTCCTACTTGTGATGAGGTCATCCCTACTTGTGATGATGTCATCCCTACTTGTGATGTCATCCCTACTTGTGATGTCATTCCCACTTGTGATGATGTCACCCAGCAGCAGGTGGACTTACCCGTTAGCAGGACGTAGCTCAGCTCTCGTCCCGACGCCCTGACTATGGGCGTGTCGTTAAAGCGGATGAAGGTTATCACCACGCCGCTGGTTGCTAGGATACCAAGCATCGCGAGGGAAGCGGGGACCAATGCCCAGGGAGAGTTCCACTCCAGCTTGATGATGGGCGTGGGACAGCAGGCGGTCCTGTTGGGGACGGGCCGCATGTCCTTAGGACACGTCTCACAGGTGAACTCGTCCAGCTGGTACTGGTACCCGTCACAGAGCTGCAGCCAGGTGAGACAGGTAAACAGTTACCTCTGACCTCACTGTAACCGTGTTCTAGCAAACGGCAGCAGGTACCTCGCAGTTCCAGCAGCAGGGGACGCCCTTCACCATCTTCTTCCTCTCTCCTGGTTTGCAGGGAAAGCTGCAGACGGACTCTGGGACGGACTTGTCTCCTCCAGACCACTGCATCTCCTCCAGCTGCAGAGACACATCAGGTCAGGAGGGAAAACCCAAATCTGTCTCCTCTTCACCACACAGGTACTGTCTTACGTTCAGTCTCAGGTTATTGGTCCACTGGCCGATGACATGGTAGCCAGGGTGGCTGTGATTGGTCATCTGAAACTGAAAGATGTCGTAGCGTCCCGGAGCGTCGCCGTTTTCATTGAACAGAACGCTGGTTCCTGCACTTCCTGTGAGACACAACACAGACGTCCTATTGGTTAGACTGGCTGAGGTCATCCTGATCCAACTCTGGAGTCATGCTCAGACTGACCATGCTACTTTCTCCTACTACTCTCCAATTATCCATCATCTGCAGCTAGTGTTGCCAGTAACTTAATACTCTCTCTTTAGAAACGATTATTTTGTCTTTTGGTGCTTAAGAAAAGGCGCTAAAGTGGCTGTTTCAGATTAGAAAAGCATAAATTGTAGAGACAAATGAGTGAAGGTCTTTAGTAAAACTGTTGGACATATAACTATAAATAATATCCGGGCCCAACCTCACATCAATGACTCAACAGAATCTGCTGGGATTCCCTACATAGAAAAAGTATAACTGATTAGAATGAAATGGCTTTTCCTATAAAGGACCTTTAAATGACATCTGTTAGGAATTAACGCTGTATAAATAAACTGAATTAAATAATAGTTTAACTGAAATTATACAAAACATCTACAGCAAGCATCAAACTCTCACCGGAAGCAACCTGCAGATTACAGAGAACGTTTCACCATAACACCAAAAACACGTAAATAATCATAACTCATTTAACTGTCTGGCACTTTCCTGTCTGAATATTCAATCAGTTGAACCAACATAAAAACTTGTATGACTCTAAACTTTCTTCTTTTAAACTCAGAAAGACAGAAGTTGTCGTCTTTGGATCCGAAGCTCTGAAAAATAAAACTGCTTAGTCAGCAAATCATCTGGATGACATTAAACTGGCCGATCTTAGCCATCTACTTTCACCGAGACATGATATGAAATCCCATATTAAACCGGTTTCTAGGATGTCCTCCTTTCATATTCGGAATATTGCTAAAATTAGAAACTTCCTGATGTTGAGAAACTAGTTTAAGCCCAGATTGTAACATTTATAAAAATGTGAATATCACTCAATTTGATTTAGTTTTGTTTCACTGCAGATTATAGGGATAGACCGATATTACATTTTTTTACGTGTATCGGCCGATAAGAGGCTGCTGCGATAGTTTTTTCCAAACATTATAGCACACTATGCACTTTATTACACTGCTTATTTGTTTCTACTACGTGCAATAGTGTAATTATTTTATTTATGCTTCAATCTGCTGGGATTCCTTACATATACAATCTTAACTGATTGGAATGTTTGTATAATTGTATTGATGACATTTGTTGTGAATTGGCGCTAAAAAAATAAAAGTGAATTGAAAATATTTATTTTGAGAATTTTAATTATGTAGTTTTTTAGCATTGAATTCTTATTTTACTTGTTCAACCTGAAATGTTTTTATATTTGTTAAATATCGTTTATCTACTTGTTCTTCCTCACCTACATTTACTATTTGTTAACGAAGTTAATGGTTTTAGCTCTACAAAATCCACTAAAAATAAAAAATAAAAATAAATGATCCCTATTAGATTACTTACAAATTTTCAATTTGTTACAATTTTGTTTAGTCGTTTGGCAAGTTTCTTTGTGACTAATTATTTTATACATACTTTTTTATAAAAAAATGTTGCAAAAATATTTAAATAAAATACATTCAAAGGAATAAAATGTATATACTGAAACTTTTAATTTAGAAAAAAATGTGAATTATACTAAAACATTTGAAGTTTTTTTTTATATTCATTGTTTGATTGTTGTATTACCATGGTTACAATCTGATGCTTACTTTAATCTTACCATTTTGTTTGAGCTTCAGATTGTCTCAGATAATATTAATAATTACCTCTGCTTGAATTTTAGGATCAGCCAAATAAGCTCCGCCTACTTTCCCAGATTAGACCAAATCATGATAGAAACGCTGTTTTTGTGGGTAGTGGTTTTAACAGAAAGGTGGCGCCGTTGAGTTAGAATCTTGGTTTTCTCAGTATGAGGGATTGCTGTGGTTGGAGTCTGCATCAACGGGACAAAATCAACATTAGTAACTCGATCCAAACGGCCGGGATTCATTAAATAGAAAACGTTTAACTAATTTGTATAATTGTACTGAAATTGCTTCTCTTATATAGTGCTGTTGTGAATCCGTGCTAAAGAAATAAACACCAGAACTCAGATTTAGGTTCAGTTCATCCATGCTTGAACACGCATGTGGCGACAGTGGAAAGGAATGACTCCCTTTAAACCGCCACCAGAACCAGAACCAGCGGAGCTCCATCTTACCGTTGAAGTTGACGGCTCTGATGTAGTCCAGCAGGAGGCGCCCCTCCATCGGGTCCATGCTGCTGCAGACGCCGTGGCTGCGGGGACACAGGTCCTGGTGCATGCTGTGCAGAGCGTAGGCGACGGCGTAGACGGCGTCGATCACAAACTGGACCTTCCCCTCCTGCTCGTAGGTCGAGTCCAGCCCGATCCGCTCCCCTCCTGCAGACAAACGGATCCGTCACACCCCTGGTGGGGATCCCCCCAGATCCTCCCCAGCCTGGGTCGGCGGCGGTCGGTACCTGTACATTTCTTCTTGTCTGGGTCCAGTTTGATTCCGGGACGGGTCAGTTTGCACCTGAAGTCGTCCTCCCAGAACTCGGCGAACCAGATGTTCCTGCGGTTGTTCTCCAGAGAGCGGGACACAAAGTACTGATCGAAGCCTGCAGAACAGAGCGGAACAGCTTAGAACCCTCAGAGAATCAGAACCGCCGGTCCGGGACCAGGTCCGTCTGGTTCTACCGTCGATCGAGACTCGCTTGGGCAGGATGGTGACGGCGCCCTCTGCGACGTCTTCCAGCTCCGAGACCGGCGAGCTTTTGGCTCCCCAGCTGTCCGACCCGACAAACAAGAAGTGACCTGTAAGGTTAGCCAGCCTCGCCGCCTCCAGAACACGCCTACCAGACAGAGGGAGGAGTCAGAACAAAGTCATGTGACCACAGCTGTCCAACCAGCTGCCAGCTCTGGATCTTAACCTGATGTCGTCCTCGTTGGCGAAGATGATGACTCCTCTGGCGTTGCTGGTCTCCATCAGACGCTTGATGATCTTATCAAACTCTCCCTCAGACGGCTCACGAGGAATCTTCACCGACTGGGCGATACAAACCCCTCCTGGAGGAGAGACAGACAGGTAAGAGACAGACGGATTAGAGAGAGACAGACGGGTTAGAGACAGAGACAGACGGTTTAGAGAGAGATGGGTTAGACACAGACGGGTTAGAGACAGACGGGTTAGAGACAGACGGGTTAGAGAGAGACTGGTTAGAGAAAGATGGGTAAGAGGAAGACAGACGGGTTAGAGACACAAGGTTAGAGACAGACGGGTTAGAGAGAGACTGGTTAGAGAAAGATGGGTAAGAGGGAGACAGACGGGTTAGAGACACAAGGTTAGAGACAGACAGGTTAGAGACAGACGGGTTAGAGAGAGACTGGTTAGAGAAAGATGGGTAAGAGGGAGACAGACGGGTTAGAGACACAAGGTTAGAGACAGACAGGTTAGAGACAGACGGGTTAGAGAGAGACTGGTTAGAGAAAGATGGGTAAGAGGGAGACAGACGGGTTAGAGACACAAGGTTAGAGACAGACGGGTTAGAGAGAGACTGGTTAGAGAAAGATGGGTAAGAGGGAGACAGACGGGTTAGAGACACAAGGTTAGAGACAGACGGGTTGGAGACAGACGGGTTAGAGAGAGACTGGTTAGAGAAAGATGGGTAAGAGGGAGACAGACGGGTTAGAGACACAAGGTTAGAAACAGACGGGTTAGAGACAGACGGGTCAGAGACAGATGGGTTAGAGACAGACGGGTTAGAAACAGACGGGTTAGAGACAGACGGGTTAGAGACAGACGGGTTAGAGAGAGACAGACGGGTTAAAGAGACGGGTTAGAGACAGACGGGTTAGAGAGAGACAGACGGGTTAAAGAGACGGGTTAGAGACAGACGGGTTAAAGAGACGGGTTAGAGACAGACGGGTCAGAGACAGACGGGTTAGAGAGAGACAGACGGGTTAGAGAGAGACAGATGGGTTAAAGAGACGGGTTAGAGACAGAGGGGTTAGAGACAGATGGGTTAGAGAGAGACAGACGGGTTAGAGACAGACAGACAGGTTAGAGAGACGGGTTAGAGAGAGACAGATGGGTCAGAGACAGACGGGTTAGAGAGACGGGTTAGAGAGAGACAGACTGGTTAGAGACAGAGAGAGAGACGGGTTAGAGAGAGAAGGCTTAGAGAGAGACAGACGGGTTAGAGAGAGACATACGGGTTAGAGACAGACGGGTTAGAGACAGAGAGAGAGACGGGTTAGAGAGAGACAGATGGGTCAGAGACAGACGGGTTAGAGAGAGACAGGCGGGTTAGAGAGAGACAGACTGGTTAGAGACAGAGAGAGAGACGGGTTAGAGAGAGAAGGCTTAGAGAGAGACAGACGGGTTAGAGAGAGACATACGGGTTAGAGACAGACGGGTTAGAGACAGAGAGAGAGAGACGGGTTAGAGAGAGACGGGTTAGAGAGAGACAGATGGGTTAGAGACAGACGGGTTAGAGAGAGACAGACTGGTTAGAGACAGAGAGAGAGACGGGTTAGAGAGAGAAGGGTTAGAGAGAGACATATGGGTTAGAGACACACGGGTTAGAGACAGAGAGAGAGAGACGGGTTAGAGAGAGACGGGTTAGAGAGAGACAGATGGGTTAGAGACAGACGGGTTAGAGAGAGACAGACTGGTTAGAGACAGAGAGAGAGACGGGTTAGAGAGAGAAGGGTTAGAGAGAGACATATGGGTTAGAGACACACGGGTTAGAGACAGAGAGAGAGAGACGGGTTAGAGAGAGACGGGTTAGAGAGAGACAGATGGGTTAGAGACAGACGGGTTAGAGAGAGACAGACTGGTTAGAGACAGAGAGAGAGACGGGTTAGAGAGAGAAGGGTTAGAGAGAGACAGATGGGTCAGAGACAGACGGGTTAGAGAGAGACAGATGGGTCCGAGACAGACGGGTTAGAGAGAGACAGATGGATCAGAGACAGACGGGTGCGTCCCCACCAGCCTCCCTGGAGATCTTCATGAAGGCCTCCACCCCGCTCTCTCCATAGTTTCCTTCAGACGCCAGCGTGGAGACGTAGTTCCAGCCCAGAGCTTTGACGATGTCCAGCATTGCCTGGGCCTGGTACGAGTCTGGAGGAACCACCCTGGAGAAGAAGTCGTAGCGGTTGTTGTCGCTCAGCTCCGGAGCCGTGGACGCGTAGCTCACCTGGGGGATCTGACCAGAACCAGAACCCAGTTAGTGATAAGATCTGGAAACACTGAACCAGAACCAACCGGACTAGAACCCCTCAAACCAGAACCACACAGACCAGAACATCTCAGACAGATTAATATTGTGCAACAGCTCAGCTGAAAGTGGGTCAGAGCTTCAATCACATTAACACACAGAGTGATTAACAAAAACCTGGTTATGACCGCCTCATCATCATCATCATCTGAGGAAGAGTTGGACCAAAGCATCACATCCAACACAAATCCATGTTCTTTAACATTATTATTCATGTATGGTCCGATCTTGAGATCCAATTGGGACGATATTTTCATGTTTCAGTGATCGGAGATCGGCTATATTATGATATACTATTATTTTCTCTAAACTCCCCCCTAGTTACGTTTCACAGTGATTGCGCAACAATTCAAACCTCCACAGCGGTGCCAAAAAGGACTATTAATTACCACAAATCAGCATATCAGATTAAAGGGGGCTCTAATATGGCTAAACTTCAACAAATAGTCATACTTTATATAACAAAAGCGTAGAAACTCACCTAATATGGATTCATTTTTGTTTGGATGTTTATACTCAGTAAACGTGGATAAGGAGACCATGCTGTAATGCCATCAGACAGATTCCAGTTTGTTCATGTAAATGATGAATCATCTTCACACTCTTTGGTTACCTGTGGAGTACCACAGGGTTCTGTGCTTGGACCGATTCTCTTTACCACATATATGCTTCCAATTGGTAAAATAATGAGACAACATGGTATGAATTTCCATAGTTATGCTGATGATACACAATTATATTTATCCATAAAACCTGATGAAACCAATCAGTTAGGTAGATTACAAGCATGTCTGGAAGACATAAAAACCTGGATGACTCTGAATTTTCTACTTTTAAATTCAGACAGAAGTTGTTGTCTTTGGACCAGAACCTTTAAAAAAGAAACTGCTAAATCAATCACTTCATCTGGATGGCATTAATTTGGCCTCTGGTAATAATGTAAAGAACCTCGTTGTAATTTTTGACCAAGACATGACATTTAAATCTCATATTAAACAGGTTTTTAGGATTTCTTTCTTTCACCTCCAGAATATTGCTAAAATTAGAAACCTCCTGTCCAGGAGTGATGCAGAGAAACTAGTCCATGCATTTGTTACTTCAAGGCTGGACTACTGTAATTCCTTATTATCAGGAAGTCCACAAAATGCAATTAAAAGCCTTCAGTTGATCCAAAATGCTGCAGCAAGAGTTCTGATGAATATTAAAAAGAGAGATCACATTTCTCCTGTTTTGGCTTCTTTCCATTGGCTCCCTGTTAAATCCAGAATAGAGTTTAAGATCCTCCTCCTTACGTATAAAGCCCTTAATAATCAGCTCCATCGTACATCAGAGATCTGATTGTTCCATATGTTCTCAGAATGCAGGTCTACTGGTAGTTCCTAGGATTTCTAAAAGTAGAATAGGAGGCAGATCTTTTAGTTATCAGGCTCCTCTCCTGTGGAACCAGCTCCCAGTTTTAGTCCATGAGGCAGATACTCTGTTTTTAAGACTAGGCTTAAAACCTTCCTTTTTGATAAAACTTATAGTTAGAATGATTAAGTTATCCTGAGATATTTTTGTAGTTATGCTGCAATATGGTTTAGACTGATGGAGGACAGACTGACCACTTTTCTTCTCTCTTCTACTTTTCTCTCCTACTACTCTCCACATATATATTTTCTGTTGTTATTGTGATTGTTAACCCAGTTTTCTCTCAGTATTTTTCTCCCCATAGAAGCTCCACATGGTCTGTTATCCTGCTCAGCTATAACGCCCCCTGCTGGATGGGGAACATTGGTCCAGATGACGCTCAAAGTCACTGAGCATCCTCCATGCTGTCTCTTCTCTGTCTTCTCAGACCCTCAGACAGTCGTGACAGATGACCGCTTGTACTGATCCAGGTTCTGGTTCTGATGGAGGTTTCTTCCTGTTAAAGGGGAGTTTTTCCTCTCCACTGTTGCTACATGCTTGCTAAGTATGAGGGATTGCTGAGGAATTGCTGTGGTTGGAGTCAGCACAATCTGCTGGGATTCCTTACATAGAAAACTTTTAACTGATTGGAATGTTTGGATAATTGTATTAAAATGACTTTTGTTGTAAAATGCCTTGAGATGACATTTGTTGTGAATTGATGCTATATAAATAAAAGTGAATTGAATTGAATTAACTCTTCCTGGTTGGAAGGCGTCCGCTCTCTGTCATTAGTCGATTATCAAAGGTTCAGTTTTTATAGTATTTAGCCTGTTTGTTCAGACTTTTAGACAATAAATATGGCATTTTTTAGTATAACGCAGAGTCACCAATTAAATTATTAAATACTGAACATTGTGCAATTTACTGTATTTCCCTTTTAATAATTTAGCCTTTTATTAATTCCTGTATTAACAATGTTAAGTTATTGTAGTCAGTTTCCCAATTTGAATGCTAATTACAGGAAAGTAAATCTATATCAGCTCAACCAAGAATATTATTTTTCGAGCTGTTACGACTTACAGCCCATTTGAAATGACATGAAACGTCTGCTGAATTGGCTTTTTGCTGAAAGTTTGCTGTACAAATAAATTTGCCTCGTCACAAACATGGCAGCACGACACATACTTTTACAGAAATGTATAATATTACATGTGGAAAATACATTTTTAAAACTGTTAAATGTGTTCTTCATTCAGATGCGGTTCCCAAACATCTAAATTCTGGACATAAACGCCGTTTAATGACTGGACCAGTGAAGAAGTTACATAAAGAACATTTTTCTCTATTTAAAAAAAGTGTGTTTTTGGTCAAATCTAAAGAAAGAAAGAAAAACTCAACTGGCTTTTACACGCAACTATAAACCGAAACAAACAAAGAAAAACTCCTCTTTAGCTCCCACAGCGGGGGAGAAAAAAGCTGACGCTGAACGCTGTGTTGCATTCAAATAGTGGAAATCTATGCTGAGTTCAGGAGCATAGGATATTTCAGTTTATAGTGGCAACACCAATAATAATTCTGTAACTTACAAACTTAGAACGATGTGGCTTTCTAACATGTATTTACTCAGAAATATAGTGAATGCGATCCCAGGACAGTAGGGGGCAGTGTTGTGCACGCCTGTGTATAGCATGTAAGAAATACTTTTTTATTGTATGTATCATTATATGTAATTATAATTATATGCAAGTATGAGATTTTTATTGTATTGTATTTTTATTTATTTGTATTGAAATGAATTATTTTGTAAAGTGCTTTGAGGTGACATCTGTTATGAAGCGGCGCTAATAACGCTTATTTATGTGGCTCAGTGGTAGAGTAGTCCCTCCCTACCGAGCCATGTTGGTTGTTGGTGTGTGATTGGGTGAATGTGGCTTCAATGTAAAGCGCTTTGAGTGGTCAGTATGACTAGAAAAGCGCTATATAAGTTCAGTCCATTTACCATAAATTTCGATACTAAAGGCAAAAAAAATATTGGATCAAAGGCCCAAAATGATGATCTGGTCGTCCCTAATTTTATTATTTCTTTCCCACAGAATGTCCTCCTGTCTTCTGTTCTACGTTCCCCTGATGAGGTGGAACCTCTTTGTTGATCTGGTCTCTCTGTCTCTCACCCGTCTCCCTCTCTGTAACCCGCCTGTCTCTCCCCCGTCTCTGTAACCCGTCTGTCTCTCACCCGTCTCCCTCTCTATAGCACGTCTGTCTCTCACCCGTCTCTGTAACCCTCTGCTCCCCCTACCTGTCTGTCTCTCACCCGTCTCCCTCTCTGTAACCCGTCTGTCTCTCCCCCGTCTCTGTAACCCGTCTGTCTCTCACCCGTCTCCCTCTCTGCAACCCGTCTGTCTCTCCCCCGTCTCCCTCTCTATAGCACGTCTGTCTCTCACCCGTCTCTGTAACCCGTCTGTCTCTCACCTGTCTCTATAACCAGTCTGTCTCTCACCCGTCTCCCTCTCTGTAACCTGTCTGTCTCTCCCCCGTCTCTGTAACCCGTCTGTCTCTCACCCGTCTCCCTCTCTATAACCCGTCTGTCTCTCACCCGTCTCTGTAACCCATCTGTCTCTCACCCATCTCCCTCTTTGTAACCCGTCTGTCTCTCACCCGTCTCCCTCTCTATAGCCTCTCTGTCTGTCACCCGTCTCCCTCTCTGTAACCAGTCTGTCTCTCCCCCCTCTCTGTAACCCGTCTGACTCTCACCCGTCTCCCTCTCTATAGCCTGTCTGTCTGTCACCCGTCTCCCTCTCTGTAACCCTTCTGTCTCTCCCCCGTCTCCCTCTCTGCAACCCGTCTGTCTCTCACCCGTCTCCCTCTCTATAGCACGTCTGTCTCTCACCCGTCTCTGTAACCCGTCTGTCTCTCACCCGTCTCCCTCTCTATAGCCCGTCTGTCTCTCACCCGTCTCCCTCTCTGTAACCCGTCTGTCTCTCCCCCGTCTCTGTAACCCGTCTGTCTCTCACCCATCTCCCTCTCTGTAACCCGTCTGTCTCTCACCCGTCTCCCTCTCTATAGCCTCTCTGTCTCTCCCCCCTCTCTGTAACCCGTCTGTCTCTCCCCCCTCTCTGTAACCCGTCTGACTCTCACCCGTCTCCCTCTCTATAGCCTGTCTGTCTGTCACCCGTCTCCCTCTCTGTAACCCTTGTGTCTCTCCCCCGTCTCCCTCTCTGCAACCCGTCTGTCTCTCACCCGTCTCCCTCTCTAAAGCACGTCTGTCTCTCACCCGTCTCTGTAACCCGTCTGTCTCTCACCCATCTCCCTCTTTGTAACCCGTCTGTCTCTCACCCGTCTCCCTCTCTATAGCCTCTCTGTCTCTCACCCGTCTCTGTAACCCGTCTGTCTCTCACCTGTCTCTGTAACCAGTCTGTCTCTCCCCCGTCTCTGTAACCCGTCTGTCTCTCACCCGTCTCCCTCTTTGTAACCCGTCTGTCTCTCACCCGTCTCCATCTCTATAGCCTGTCTGTCTGTCACCCGTCTCCCTCTCTGTAACCCGTCTGTCTCTCACCTCGAACAGACGCAGGATGTTGGCCACCATGATGGACACGGAGCTGGCCGACGCCCCGATCACACCCACCACCCTCTCCGGTTTGCGGATGAGTGGCGGCTCACCGTTGGAGCAGCGGATGTCGGACGTGTCCTTCTGGATCAGCGCCTGGACGAAGGTGAGGGACTGCTCCAGGGCGTAGGTGTCCCTGGAGCAGGTGTCCAGGATGCGGGCCCCCAGCGTGATGTTGGGCAGAAGCTCCGGGTCGCTGTTGATCTGGTCCAGGGCGTACAACATGGCCTCCATGCGGTGGATGCCCGTCTCCTTCTTCAGCTCGCCGCAGTTGACGCCGTGGGGGCCGCGGGCATGGATGGGGAACAGGCCCCCCAGCGTGATGTCACCAGGTAGCTTTATGGAGTGGGGGTGGAAGTGCTGGTGGGAGGCCCTCACCTGGCCCGCTGGTTCACCAATCCAGATCCAGAGAGGCAGAAGGAGGCGGAGCCAGGGGGCGGCGTGGCGGCGAACGACATCAGGAAGGAAGGAGCAAAGGGCGGGGCCTGATGACAACATACTGAGGTAACGTCAGCGTGGAGATTTCATCCTGAGGAGACATTAACCAATCAAACAGCTGAGAAACAAGATGAGTCACATGATCCAGCAGGATGCTGCTGATTGGTCCAGAACCGATGCTCCTGATCACCTCCAACTTAGAACGTCGTCTAAACTGGTAACAACAGAATCAAGTTTATCCACATCAGTTAATTAAACTGTCAAAGTTGAACAAACTTAATAAATTAACTTGTATAAACTAAATTCGATGGAGTCCCTCAGGGTCTATTTATCGACATAATCGATTAAGATTAATCGCCCAGCTCTACTTAGACTCATGGGCTTCACTCAGAAGGTGACGGGACCCACACACTCGGTTCAGCACACTTTGGACCTCCTACTGACGCACGTCAAAGTTGGTATAAAAATAATATTTATTTTCCAAAGATTAAATCTCCATAAACAGAAAATGTGATCGATTAATCGCCCATCCCAAATAAAAGGTTAAACTGTAATTTTTAAGAATTATTTGTAATGTATTTAATCAAATATCTAGATAAAAATGTATTTAATTAAAAAGTATATACGTTTTATTTATTTAAAATAATTTGTGTTTTAGAAACAATGAAATTTAAAAAAATTACAAACAACATAAAAAATTACAAAAAAATTTGCCATATTCTTTTACTTGAAAAATTTAGACAATTGAAAAAAAATTTTATTAATCTATAATGAAACAAAATTAAACCAAATGTAAAATTATTCATATTTTCAATGTTTTACATCTGAAGTCTATGTTTAGTATGGGAGGCCCTTGTTAGTTTAGGGGCCCTAAGCAGTGGCTCAGTTTGCCTATGCTTTGGGCCGGCTCCCTCTGGACCCGATAAAACCCCAGCAGAACCTCACAAACGGAACATCTCTATGTTCTGGACGGGTTCTGATGGTTCTGGGCTCGAGCCTGGTATAAAGAGACTTTCTGGAGGTCCATTTTATCCCAGCTGGAGGTAAATGTTAAAGGAAAACAGCTAAAAAGTCAGAGAAACAGATTCTGGATCAGAACCAGCTCGGAGCTGATCACTTCTCACACTGCAGCTGCAGAAACCACAAATGTTTATCAGAAATAAAAAACTAAAAACTGTCTTTAATAATCAAAACATTATTGATCAAAAAAAGACTTTATCAATAAAGCTCTGATTTAATCTCCTGGTTCCAGGTGAGCTTAACAAAGTGAAATACCTCCGAACTGATCCGCTCCGTTCGGTTCGCAGAGACCCGCACCAGCTCCCGGCAGTCTGCGCTCTGGTTCCGGAGGAGGACTGTCCACCTGTCTGTCCTCACCTGTGTGTGTCCCCGCTGATGTGAGGACCAGCTCCGCCACTCATCACTTTGGTGACGTCACGCGGGAATCACTAATTATGGGATTGATTTTTTTTTTTTTGTCCCGCTGAAAGAATGAGGGCAGATTAAAGGCTCCGGGTGGGCGGGGCTTTCAAAGCAGAAACGTTTCCATGGAGACAGAACCGCTGCAGGTTCCGAATAGACTTCGGTTCTTTTTTTTTTTTAAAGAGTCGGATCTCCAGAAAGAACCGGAGTTCTTTCGATCCGGAAGTTGGGTTATCTAACTAATTTTAACAAACCTACAAGTTTTATGTTCTACTCCTAAAGTCTCAGAAGGAGAAATATAGTTTCTTTTAAATGACTAAAAAAATACTAAACTAAATAAATAATGACTAAATAAATAACTTAAGTTGATTGAACAGATTTTAAACACCAAAGAAAAAAGTACGTTTTGTCGCTGCTGCGCATGCGTTTCTCCTAAATGATTTTTTTTGTAAATTAAGATTATCACTAAAATTCAGGTCAAACTTTGTTTTAAAACGACTTCTTAACAGAGGTGAAGAGTAACTAGTTACATTTACTTGAGTAACTTTTTGGAAATAAAGTACTTTTAAGGCGTATTTCGGTTCTGCCGTACTTTAAACACATATTGGTAGAACCTGTCCTGTATTCTATCCTAAGAATGAAACCTAGAATGTTCGTACAAACAGTCAAAAGTCTGATTTATGAAATGTGTGGTGGCCGTTCTTAAATATAATCACGTGTTGAAAAATCCCACCTGTACCCAGGTCATCGTCCTCAGTCATCTACAAACAGAACCGCCCAGAATTAACCATATTTGGTAACACCACATCATCTGTAACATGCATTGATTCCTCATGTTCATCCTGAAAATAATTACCAAGAGAGCAAAAAAGGAATTTCAGTGACACAGAGATGGAGGGAAAACATAAGCGGGGCAATAAAAATGTATTCAGGATGTACAGATTAAAAAATATTTCATACAAATTAATTTCACCATCAATAGTTTTTGCCACCAGAGTTTCTCTGCTTAATTCTCCCATCATGTATCCGTTATATTTCTGCTGCAGAGCAGATATAAAAAAATGTGGCGAATAATTTGATGAACTTCTGTGGGAATCGTTAACGTCTTTAAACATATTAAATAATTTAATAATGAACATTTCTGTTTGTTTCTATCAGCTCAGGGGAAGCTAATAAAATAAATAACTCAGCCTGCGACAGAGGAGATGTTCCTGTTGGAAATTATAGAGAAAATGGTTCCATATTAAACCGAATACAATAAAACGTCCCTCAGCAAACAGCTGGACCAGATCTAATACAAAGAATGCTCTGATCATCATATTTGACTCTTTTGTGGCCATGAATAATTGGAGACACGGCTTTTGCTGCCATCCGTACGTAAGGAAAAACGTACAATCTGCTTCACTGATGAGCAGGAACATTTAGTGTCACGGTGACGTTTGCAGACATTTTAATTAAAAGGTGTAACAGGATCTCATTAAGCTGAAGCGCTTGGTGTAATAAACATCTCCATGCATGATCACCCAACATTAAATTATGTACTTCTTGGCAAATTTCAAACATTTACTGAAAGTTTGTTGCCAATCCGTGCATAACCTTTATATCATGTTGTTCTAATCAGAAAGACGCCAACGTTAACTCCTTGATTTCTCTCAGCGATAAACAGCTGAGAGAAATATTCCTCCATTCTAACAGTAGATGCTGTACGAACAATCAGAACTGTACTTGTATTTAGGAACATTTCTATGCACAAAAACACATTGATAAGTACCAAAGAATGCGCACGGATCTGTGCGTATACGGCTGATAAATGAGGCCCCTGGACTCTACCCACTGTCAGGACATTTACTGAATGAAGAACAAACATATTTTAACCCAAAATACACCCACAGTTTATTAAAGGACACCGTTTCTACATAAGCTTTTGTTTGGTCATTTTGAGATCAGATGAAAGCATGGGGCCATTCAGGGGCCACAATACTGATAAAGGGGCCAAGTATTGGTCCAACATCCTGACACACAATCCCTGTTTTTTTTAAGTTAGATACATTTCACCACCTACAATAATGTGAAACATACTGGAAGATTTTACCCGATCTTATTAAATCAACAATCGTTGAAAATTACAGCTTCAAACAGGGACGTTTTAGTTTGAACAGGTTCAAAATTTGAATAATAATTCAGGAAATGCTCAACAAAGTAATGTGTTGGATATAATGAGAAAACAAAATGAAATCACAACCTTATTGATGCAACAACAATGTTTATCAGCCCTACCGAAAAAGGAAATACCAACATTTGATGGTGATCCACTGAAATACCATGCATTTATAAAGGTTTTTGAAAATGGAGTAGAGAGAAACACAGAAAGTTATAGTGATCGACTTTATTATCTTGAACAGTTCACTTCTGGTCACCCAAAAGAGTTGGTTCGAAGTTGTCAGCATCTTAATCCTGAACGAGGATACATCAAAGCAAAAACAATATTAAAGGAGCAATTTGGAAATGAACAGAAGATCGCACAAGCTTACATGGAGCGTGTGTTTACATGGCCTCTAATAAAAGCTGATGATAATGAAGCTCTTCAGGATAATAGCCTCTTCCTCAGAGGATGTGCCAATGCAATGGAGGAAGTGTATTATTTGGATGAATTGGATATTCCATCTAATATGATAACAGTGATCCAGAAATTGCCTTACAAGCTCCGAGATAAATGGAGGACCACAGCTTGCGAGTTGCAGGAAAGACATGAACAAAGGGCTACATTTATTGATATCGTCAACTTTGAGAGACAAGTAAGGATTTTAACCGATCCAATATTTGGAAACATTCATTACGGTCAATCATTGGCTATAAATAAAGGGACAAACAAGCAAAGACCACAGCCATATTCTAAATTAAAAGGCAGTAGTTTTGCTACAGCTGTCGCTCCTTTAGAAAGAAAGCCACAGATTAACGAGGATGGCCTGAGTCCGAGAACACAAAGAATGTGTCTATGTTGTGGAGGTGGACATGCATTAATATCATGTGAGGAGTTGGAATTAAAGGCCCGCAAAGAGAAGATTGGCTTCTTAAAGGAGAATGGTGTCTGCTTCGGTTGTTTGTCTGTAGGACACATCAGCAAAAATTGCAACAAAAAAAGCATCTGTGAAAAATGTGGACGTAAACATCCAACTGTTTTGCATATCCATCCAAAGGAAAAGTGTAACAATTCTGAACTTGTAGACGAGGAGCTGAATGTTGCTGTTGATAATACCCTTGTGTCCAGTGGTTTAACAGGGGCTGGTGATCAGGATTGCAAACTCCCCATTGTTCCAGTGCAAGTTAAGGCAAAGAAAGGCAACAAGATAATTAAAACATATGCATTTTTGGACCAAGGAAGTACAGCAGTGTTTTGTACTGAGACCCTCATGCATAAGCTTGGCCTTAATGGAAGAAAAGCTCACATACTTTTAAGAACCATGGGCCAGGAGAAAGTGGTGAGCAGCCACGTGGTGGTTGGTTTAGAAGTGGCTGGGCTGGAAGGAAAGGATTTTTGTGATTTACCCAAAATGTATACACAACAGCGCATGCCAGTGCACACAGGAAATATACCTAGACAACAGGATCTAAAACGTCGGCCTCATCTGAATCAAGTTCATTTGCCTGAAGTGGATGCTGATGTCGACTTGTTGATTGGAACAAATGTTCCAAAAGCTTTGGAGCCTCTCGAAGTCATAGGCAGTGTTGATAATGGCCCTTTCGCAATTAGAACCACGCTTGGTTGGACCGTGAATGGACCACTTACAGGAGAACATGGAAGTTCAAGGGATGAGAAAATGCCAGGGTTAACAGTAAACAGATTGGCGGTTGTGAATCTGGAGGAGATCTGGCAACAACAATTTAAGGTAGATTTTCCTGAATGTAATATAGAAGAGCAACAAGGACTATCCAGAGAAGATGAAAGGTTTATGGAATTAGTTAACAACTCTGTAAGGAAACATCATGGCCATTACCAGATCAGTCTGCCTCTGAGAGAAAAGGAACCAAGAATGCCAAATAACAGGAAGATTGTGGAGCAGCGGGCTTTGCAGCTAAAGAAAAGGTTTCATAGGGACGTGTCTTTTTATACAGATTATGCTTCCTTCATGAATGACCTTATTATCAAAGGTTTTGCTGAAAGGGTGCCAGATGAAGAGGTGCAACGTGGGGATGGCAGAGTTTGGTATGTTCCACACCATGGGATTTATCATCCTACTAAACATAAGTTAAGAGTCGTCCTTTATTGTGGGGCCAGCTTCCGAGGTGTTTCACTCAATGCCAAGTTACTCCAAGGCCCAGACCTAACCAGTTCACTTATCGGTGTGGTGACTAGATTTAGGAAAGAACCTGTGGCAATCATGGCTGATATTGAGTCCATGTTTCACCAGGTGAAGGTCCCAGCATATGATACAGATCTTTTGAGATTCCTTTGGTGGCCAGATGGGGACATGACAAAGAACTTGGAGGATTTCAGAATGAAGGTTCATCTCTTTGGAGCTACATCATCCCCAAGCTGTGCCAATTTTGCTCTTAGAAAATGTGCAGAAGACCATAAAAATGAATTCAGCAAAGAAGCTGTGAATAGTATGTTGCATTCTTTCTATGTAGATGACTGCTTGGTGTCTGTAGCTTCAGAAGAACAAGCAATTTATCTCCATCATGAACTTCTAGCCCTATGTGCAGAGGGTGGCTTCAGGCTGACCAAGTGGATAAGCAATCGACATGCTGTTCTGGCTGCAATACCTGAAAGTCATCGATCTAAGGACGTTAAAGGGCTGGACATGAATAAAGATCATTTGCCCATGGAAAGAGTCCTCGGAGTTGAATGGTGTATTCAATCTGATTCTTTCAAATTCAAGATAGTAATCAAAGACCGACCATTCACTAGAAGGGGAATCTTATCAACGGTGAGTTCCGTCTACGATCCCTTAGGAATATTGAGTCCAATTGTGTTGAAGGCAAAAAAAATCTTAAGTGACCTTAGCAGGAAAGCGTGTCGTTGGGATGACATAATTTCTGAGTCAGCGTCTAAAGAATGGGCAAGCTGGTTGCAAGACCTGCATCTTATTGAAAACTTTAGCTTGAAAAGATGTTTGAAGCCAGCAGATTTTGGAGAAGTGATTTGTGCACACTTGCATCATTTTTGTGACGCTGTAGAAGCCAAAATTTGGGCCTGCGTGGCACGTGTAATCAACACGTGCATCAATTCTGAGAAGCTGAGAAGATGTACGTGGTACTTCCACGAAAGACTTGTCATTAAGCGATTCTAGGAAATGTTTTGTTCCCAGCTTTTTCTCGCCTCTTCAGAACCAGACAAATAGGCGCCTGAAGATAAGCCAAGCAGTTGCGCTGGCCAAGAACACCAGATGTTTCCCGTAAGTGACGCAATGATTAAGTATAAGAGATAGAGCTCCTTTTAGAGGAGAGAGAGGGTTTTCGTTGGTCTTGCTGGGATCTCAGCGTGGACGATAGGATGCTTTCTGCTCAGAGATAAGGTATGTCAATTGTTAACAGACAATGGATACAGAATGTTAGATATCGAGGTCAATGACCTATGTAGCATTGTATTGAGGACCAAAGATCCAATAAAACCCGGCTGAAGCTACTTTCTAGAACAGAAGCTGTGTTGTCTTGAGTCTTCATTATAGCTATATATCTATAACTATGTTTTGCATGTAATGAAAACCAACAACATTTGGCGAGCTTAGCCAAGGTCTGACGGCAGCCGAACGCACCCCGGCTTCAGGGGAGAAAGGCCGGCCAAAATAGATCCTTCTAAAGGTAAAATAATTTTACATTTTCTCCTCTGGTGTCGGAGTTTGTCTGGATGCTAAAGTCAGAAGAAGTTCCTAGGCATTATCAGCTTCTCATCTGGAAGTACGCTGCAGCCAATATCTCCCGGGAGATGAGCTGTCCAAAATTTGCTTATAAGTGTTAAAAAGGAAAAAAGAACCCTGAGCAGATACGAGACCCAAAATTGGACTTAGAGACAGCTGTAAAGAGAAAAAGAAGAGACAAAGAAGAGATAAAAGAGACAATATAAGAAAAACAGAGTAAATGAAAATAGAGGTAAAAGAAACTGTGCCTTAGTTTTAAGAAAGAACAAAAAAAATAGTATAAATGAGAAAATAATAAATAAATAAAAAGTTCTGCTTTAAGAACTTTTGGAAAAAAAAAAAGGAAAAAAACCCTTAGAGTAACACAAAAAAAACCTCTTGAGAAGTATTTGTGAAAAAGAATACTCTGTGTGAAACTGTGTTAAAGAAAATAGCGCTAAGAGTTAAGAGTTAAAGAGTAAAGAGTTAAATTGAAGCTTCATAAAGAGAAAATAGCAGTAGTGTGCTATTGTGTGAGTTAAGAATTAAGACAGTCGACTGTAAAAAGGTAAAAAGAGTAGTAATGATAATAATCAATGATAATAATTACTACTATAAAGTGCACATATTATAAAAAAAAATAAATAAATAAATAAATTTGGATTGGATTTAAAACCCTGCAGGTTTAAAAATTTAGGACATTAAAGTACAACAATCAAACAAATAAAAAACAACAGACCAAACTGGGAGAATAGGGAAAGTTTATTTCAAAGTAAATAGACACGGACATTGACGTGACCTTTGACAAATGCATGGTTTGACAGATCTGCTATAATAATGATTTTGTGTGTATAACTGCCGCTGCACATTGCTTGCAAAAGAAATGTTCTGAATGACATTGCATGCTGTTGATTCAATTGCTTATAAATTGCATATAAATCAATGACAAGTTTTGTGCTGTGTGCCGATTGCTATGTTCACTGTTATATTTTACACTTTTAGTTCAATTTCGATGTGTTGAGATTGCTTTGAATATTCTTGCTGAAGGAGGCTACTTAGAATACGTTGTTGTGCTGAAGAAGATTGATAATGTTGTAATTAGCACTGTGCTGAGAATTCAGAGTGGATTATACTTTACGAGTTGTACAAACTGTGAAGCTGGTTGCCTTTTTCCTCTCTCTGTGCTCGGAAGCGTTCTGAAGTGTTCGGAAGGCGAGAAGCTTTAAACATCTGTAAAACAGCAAACAGTTAAAATACTAATATTTATGTAAAGCTTTAGTTTAAGTACAAAAGCTTGTGCTTTTAGAAAGTAACAGAGCTCTGTTGGGTTGTTGTTGAAAATCTGGTTTGATTTTTTCTTTTTTCAACTCTCTGGCTTGCAAGAGAAGAAAGGCATTTCCTGTTATTGAAGGCGCACACACGCTCACACACACACACGCTCACACACACACACACACACAGTTTTGCGCAACCCTCTGCAGACGTCAAAGGAAATATACAAGCCAGAAAACCGTTTGATCTCTGTTTTAAAACAAAAGTGAACAGCTTAAATTGATGTCATAAGTGTTAAAACTATCGCACCAAAAAGCTTATAACTAGGATTGTCATATACACACAGACACATACGCATTAAAACCAACCTAACTAAGTACAGATAAAGATAATTCACGACTTACCGGAGAGGGCTGTATTGCTCGGTTTGCAGGCTGTAAGTTGAATTGCTGGGTTAGCAAGTAAGAGAGGGCTCGGATCTGTTCTGTTCAGCAGGCGGAAGCAAACTGAGAGAAGGGGCGTCGCCCTTAAGCCAACTCTTCTCCTCCTCCACTGCATAATTCTGCCTGAAGACCCTCCTAGGGACCAGCCCTCCAAATTTACCCTTGGTCAAAAAAGTTAGCAGCAAGCACAGCTGTGAACTGATCAGTGTGGTGTGCTCATGAAATTGAAATAAACTATATTTTAAACATTGCTTTGACTACTAAGCTTACTCCTATTAATGAAACTTAAGATAGACAACATTATTTGAGCTTTGAGAGTATATTGTTAAAAACTAATTGATTATTTACACAGTTGCTTCACCCATACTGAGATTAACAATAAGGGAAAATCCTTTCCTGACTTTTTGTGCTATAGTTGAATTGTTCCAATGATGAAGCATTAACCTTGATGTCTTTTTATAAAGGATCTAATTAAAGGACATTTTCAAAATAATAAAACAACTTACTGCTTACAAAAACAAAAGTTAATAGAAAATACACAGATCTAAAGATCAGGACTTAACCTCCCCTCCCTTCTTTTAGAACAGCAAGAAGGCTCATAATCAACTGATAATTTGTGGAATTGCCATTAAATAAATAAAATATTCTGATTAAACTAAAACACTTTAAAAATCTGAAACACAAATACACTAGAGTTCATCATGGCTGCCGACCCTGTCTCCATTCTGTCAGTAAAAAATCCTGAATTAGCAAAAGACATCGATAAAATATCTCAGAAATGGTATAAACTAACCAAAAACTTTACAAACCCCTGGCCACAAGGAGGATCATTCGACTTGCTCTTGAATGAAATAATGGAACAAAGGATTCTTGACTACAAAGCCAAACAAAATAGGAAAAATAGAAAAGAAAAAAGACAAAAAGAACTACAGATTCTTAAACTTTTCAGAACTGAAGGTGATAATTTCAAAGGAAATCTCAAAGCAATGATGACAAGCCTGACTGAAAAACAGGGAGAGTTAAATCTACCTGAAAAGCAAACAGAAACAAAACCACTTGTAAATCAAGATCCTACACAAGGCATTTACCCATGCCTGCAAGGTGATCTACACATAAATGCTAACTTTGATATAAAGAAAGATGATATGGAAGAATATGCACCACTGCTAAGATTAACAGGAACCAGCTTATCAGAAGAAAGCGGAGAAGGGAATGGACTTCCATCCTCACAACAATTACGATCACCTGTCCATTGCAGTACTACCATTAAGAAACCTGAATTCAGAGACTGCTATGCAGGAATAAAGACACAAAACCCTGAGACTGTCAAGGATCAGTTCTGGCAAACACTGCAAAATAAAGATCTCAATCCCAACAGGGGAGTTAAACGAACAATAATAAATGAATTAGAAAAAGAGATTGATAAATGTTACAATACATTTGTAGAACCACAACAATCAGATGACAAAGGACAACAAAAAGAAACAAAAGTAAAACAAAAGGACTTTAACCTTAATTATCGTCCCAATTGCTACTCACCCACACCAACCACCTCAACAGCCCAGCCAACACATCAGAACCCAGCGGAAACTGCAACAAACATTGTGGTGGATGCACAAAAGCAGCATGACTTACGCGACAGAGAAAAAATTAAAAAACCCCAAAGGTTCCCTGATGGGGCAATGTGCCCTATTTTGGTAAAGGGCACTAACATAAATTATGTTCCCTGGCAAATGTTAGACCTCAATGGCTTGGTGGCCCGTCTGCCCGATATCCACGACGGGGCGACAAGGTGGGTCAGAGCGTTCGAGGAACAGACTACCGGACTGATGCTCGCCCTGGGGGACATTAAAGCGATACTAGCAAGAGTCATGGGCATGACTGCCATGAACAATATGCTAAATGAAGGAGATCTTTGTTTTATAACGGACTCCGACAATGATGGGGTGACCTTCAACCCCTATAGAAACAGGGTATGGGACCTACTGAGGAAACAATACCCCACAAATGTTGACCCATCCGTCTTAAAAGGCGAAGGAATATCAGAAGGGGAGAATCCAGCTGCGTACGTAGAACGACAGCTCAAAAGATGGAAAGAAGAAACGGAAAGCGACCCTAATGAAAATGCCGTGATGCGGACATTGTTTCGGTCATCCCTAATGGCTGCTCTCCCAGAAAAAGTGAAGGAGAGACTTGAAAAAACAGTTGGGATTCACTCCATGAGCCATGTCATGTTCAGGGAAAACGTGTGCCATATTATTGGAATATACAGAAAGGAGCTTTTGAAAGCCCAAGAAGATGAAAGAAACGCTCAACGAAAACTTACACAGCTCCACATTGCAGAACTACAAGATAAAGCTAAAGCAAAGCAAACAAAACCAGCAACTGCTTTAGAGACTGAAGGACATACTACACAAATGGTTATGACACCACAGCCGCCTAATCCCCCACCAATCCCCCCTCCTGTGATTAATATATTCCCAAATCGAAGGGGTGGTCGAGGAATGAGCCAAAGACGTCCATTTTACCGCAGAACTTGGAGTGAAGGGCAAAGAGGCAGAGGCGCAAGGCCTTATGGAGACTGTTGCTGGGTGTGCAATCGGCCGGGACATCTGGCCCGAGATTGTGAGGATACACCTGTTGCCCCTGAGTGGGACGGGCGGGGCCGTACAGGACAGAGAGGCAATTTTAGAGGTCCAGTGAACCACTTCACAAATTCACGCTAGGGGTGCCATGAGAATCCTGCAGGGGAGTTTCAAGTTTCTCTAAACGTAGAACGTGATCCATTCATTGAAGTAAAATGCTATGCAGTGGTGGAAAAAACAAATGACGGCTTTAAAACAGTCAGAGCAGAAAAATGCGAGCAACCCTGTTCAGCTCAACTGGCTGAACTGAAAGCGCTAACAGAAGCTTGCAAATTAGCAGAGGGCAAAACCGCAAACGTTTTCTCAGATTCTGCTTATTCAATCGGTGTTTGTCACCTTTTCGGAAATGTGTGGAAACAAAGAGGCTTCAAAAAGGCAGATGGAACTCCCATACAACATGGGAAACAAATAAACGAACTAATTACAGCAATGATGCTTCCTACAAAACTGGCTGTGATAAAATGCCCAGCTCACCGAAAAGGCAACACAGACGTGATAAAGGGTAACAATGCAGCAGACGAAGAAGCAAAACTAGTTGCAAAATGTGAGATTGCCATTTTAAGCCCGGTAATTTCAATTGATCCAGTGATAACGCCTAAAGAATTAATACATATCCAAGAAAACGCCACTCAGAGTGAACCACATGTGTGGCATCAGAGAGGTGCATCAAAAGACAAAAATGGTTTATGGCGATCACACGAAGGTCTAGTTGTAGCACCAGTCTCACTTTTAACAATCCTAATATCAGAAGGCCATGGAATCGATCATTGTGGCAAACCTGAGGTGATAAGAAAACTCGAACGTCAGGGCTACTGGTCACCATATTTAAAGGCAATGGTGGAAGAAGTACTAAACAGATGCAGCATTTGTGCTCAGAACAATGTTCGAAAAGGCATAAAAACACCAACAGGACACATCCCAATACCTGAAGGTCCATTCAGACACCTTGTCATTGACTATGCAGACATGATAAAAACAGTGCAGGGAAAGCGATACATGTTGGTTGTGATTGACAGATTCAGCCGATGGGTTGACGCAATCCCTTCTAAGGATATGAGCGCAGAAACTGCTGTGAAATTTCTGGTCAGAGAGGTTATACCTCGGTTTGGAATTCCAACAGAGCTTTCATCAGACAATGGCCCAGCTTTCATTCATAAAGTATTTAAGGGAGTCTTGCAGCAGTTGAAGATTAAACAGAGATTAGGAGCAGTCTATCATCCCCAATCCCAGGGAATTATAGAACGGGTAAACTTGACCTTGAAAACTAAGATCAGGAAGGTGTGTGCATGTGCCAAACTAAACTGGGTGGATGCGTTGCCGCTTGCTTTGCTTTCTTACCGCATGCAAGAAAACAGAGTAACTCACTTGCCTCCACATGAAGCTCTAACAGGCAGGCCAATGCCGGTCCCACAGTTTTGTGGTCCCCATAAGGGACCATCACTTGAGCAAGCAGAGCAAGATCTCAAAAGCTATGTCAGGCAACTAACTAGTATCCACAAAGCAATCTATTTCCAGGAAAAAGAAAAAGAGGCTGCCATAAGCAGAGATATCGAAGGTCCAGTGGCTCCTGGAGATCAGGTTTATATTAAGATCTTCCGGAGGAAATGGCATGAACCAAGGCGCGAGGGACCATTTCTCGTGGTTCAGGCAACCCCCACGGCAATCCAGGTTGACGGTTCCTCAACGTGGTATCATCTGAGCCACTGCACCAAAGTCAGAGAAACAAAACAGGAGAGTACCCATCGAGAAAATAAGAAAGAAAAAAATGAAAAACATGAAAAAGATTGTGGGTCTGATAACTGTACTATCTTGGATGGTGGCAGGAATGCTGGTGATGAAGGAATTAGTCCTGGAGGAGGTGAAGACAATTCCCAAAGGAGCAGAAGGCAACGCTCGGTCACTAGAGCATTCGCGAAGACGGCAGCAAGAAGACACAACACCACAAGTTAAGTATGACGCTGACATGTCACTACACCGCACCAGATCAGTCAGGACACCAGTATTCAATAGTTTAAAACACACACTTCATTCACGAACACGTAGACAAACAGAAAATGTTAAGGAAGTTAAACTACCTACACTAGCACAGAAACCTGAGGATAGATTTAAGATCGTGTGGGAGCACCAACAGAACCCCCACCTATTGAAGCACCTACTATATTAGTAGACTCACCTACACTGGTAACAGAAAAACTCTCACCTATTGTGCTACCTGAAATAGTAAAGACAACACCTGTACAAACAGCAATTAACAAGCCAACAACTAATCAAGCAGCGCCAGTTGCTCCCACCCCACCTGTAACTAATAATAAGCCTTCCATGAAACAGGCAACCAATGTAGTTACACAAAGTATGATTAAGCCAGGTGACGAGGTCAGTTCTGACCGTCGTCAGGGGGGACTAGATACAATTAAGGGATCACAATATCAAAATACAAATGATCCTAGCTATAAACCGATTAGAACAAAATCAATTAATGTGATCATCCCCAGAGCAAAAAGGACAAAGTTAACAACAGATAAACTTTGGGAAGAAGCTAACCAAAATAGCTGGTATTTATGGGCATGGTATACAGCAAGAGAAATGACTTCCAAAGAATGTATTATATGTTCTGGCTCACCAAGAATTCCTCCAATTGCAATTCCAGAAAAATATACTTTTGAGGAATGTGCTTCAGTACAAAAACAAGCTTGTAAATTAGGAGAATTCAACAATGCAAGTGGTACACCATTATTTTTCAGATTTCCATGTGTGGAATTAAATGCAGATTACTCTATGGGTCGAGAAGAATTCATAATTATTTAGACGAACATAGAGGTTACAAAATAGGAG
Organism: Apricaphanius iberus; assembly: GCA_028564705.1. Lineage (NCBI taxonomy): Eukaryota > Metazoa > Chordata > Actinopteri > Cyprinodontiformes > Aphaniidae > Apricaphanius > Apricaphanius iberus. The sequence goes on along the minus strand of JAPXFQ010001741.1, from coordinate 5,032 downwards.
ATAAATGTGCAGAATTTAACATTTCAACAGCACAAAATGGTCCTCCAACTACGTATAAAGTAGACTATGATGCTGAATATGAATGTTTTGCTAGCGGAGGCTTCTCTGAGAGTGAAGGAACCTTGATGGGTAACACAACAGTCAACTGTAAGGTAACTTGGGTTCTATCATGGTTTCCACATGCTAACGTGACACCTATTTCTGTTACCACACCAGTTTGGTATGAAAAACCTGAACCCCTGAGTCAGACCTGTGATAATATGACTATGACACTCCCTCCTCTATACTTTCTGAGTGAACAAACTTGGGCAATAGCAGATAGTTATTTTATGTGTGGAGATGACATCCTAAGAAACACCTTGCCACCACGATGGATAGGTTTGTGCACCATGGTAAGATTGAAAATACCTGTCACAATGTTGTATGAAGGTGTGAATGAGATAATTAACCTTGATCGTTTGAATGCTAATCCTAGAGTAAAGAGACAGTATGTGCCAGATCAGAATGTTTATCTTGATATAATAGGACAACCCAAAGGAATTCCAGATGAATTCAAGGCAAGACATGAAATAAAAGCATGATTTGAGTCAATAATTCCTCAGATTACCATAAATAAGAATGTAGAATGGATTAATTATATTTATTATAATCAACAGCGAATCCTTAATTATACTGGAGATGCTCTTGGAATGTTAAGTCAACAATTACATGAGACTAGTAAGATGACTCTACAAAATCGACAGGCTTTGGACTGGCTGTTGGCAGATAAAGGAGGAGTCTGCGAATTATTTCAAGATACAGAATGTTGCACGTATATTCCATCACACACTTCTAACGAAGGATCCGCAATGACAAAACTTAGAGCACTTAGAGAAGAACTTAGTTTGAATGCTGGGAAGAATGACTGGTCTGGGGGGTGGTTAGACCTAAATTTAGGAGATTGGAAAGCAATGCTAATTAAGGTGGCAATTAGTGCGACCATAGTTCTAATTGTAATTTTCTTATTGACATGTCTCATCATACCTGTGGTGAGGAGAGTATGGACAAGGACACTGATCAAACAGATGAACCTGGCTGCTGCAACCCAGCTGATCCAGTTGGAAGTGATCGCAATGAACAATCCTTCTGCCCCCCAACATGTCTAAGTATCTAAGCCAAGACTGTTAAACAAGCTCAATTAAGTGCTCTCTGACTACAAGTCCCCTCCAGGACACCATCACCTCATCACCCCTTCATCCCTCATCGTAACCTTCAAGAAGGATTTATACTCTTACTCTATTCATTGTGTTCATTATATGTGGACTATCGAGACTGTTTAACACCATATCGATCATACCTTCCCGGGATGGACAAGATCAACACTTTCTCATCTGTTATATGTTATGTGTTTCATATGTTATTTCTAGTATGTTACAACAAATAAGCCAGCTGGTAATTTGAATTTATAACTAAGTTGAATGTTTTAATGTTTACATTTATTCTCATTTGTGCCATTTACTCTCACTTGTGTCAGACTTATTAAGGATTGCATTTAATCACATTTTGGTAATGCTATATTAAGGATTATGCCTCATGTCGCTTGAAGGTCCGGTGGACCATAAGGTTGTCGCCTGGCCGGAGGGGCAGTGGGATAATTTTCCCTGTTCTTGTAGCGACAGGTTTTTGATCCCACACAACGGACCACAACTGACATAGGTTTGATTGTTACTCACCATTACTTTGGACACGTGTAATCCTGCATAAGTCCCATCATAATGTTACTTTATGTGTCTGTCATATGCCTATTTACCACAGTATATCCTACCATATTGATGTTTACTTACCATATAATACTCATATTAACTGCATTTATAGGTAGCTAATTAGTGATGCCTAATGGCATCAAACCGGGGAATGTAGAAGCCAAAATTTGGGCCTGCGTGGCACGTGTAATCAGCAGCCTGCAGATCAATACTTAGTGAGTAGCAGATCGGTATTGCGAGTGTACTTGTCCACGAATGTGGCTTGTAACCCCAGTCACAGCTTTAAATGTTTTGTTCCCAGCTTTGTTCTGTGCCTCGTTCGTAACCAGACAAAATAGGCGCCTGAAGATGGGCCAAGTGGTTGCGCAGGCCAAGAACACCAGATGTTCCCGTAAGTGACGCAAATGAATAAGTATAAAAGAGAGAGCTTCCTTTTAGAGGATAGAAGTGGTTAATTCGTTGTCTGCTGGATCACAGTGTGGAACGATAGTATGCCTTTTTTCTGCTCTAGAGATAAGGTATGTCAATTGTTAACAGGACAATGTGATACAGAATGTTAGAGTATCGAGGTCAATGACCTATGTAGCATTGTATTGAGGACCGAAGATCCAATAAAACCCGGCTGAAGCTACTTTCTAGAACAGAAGCTGTGTTGTCTTGAGTCTTCATTATAGCTATATATCTATATCTATGTTTTGCATGTAATGAAAACCAACAACAACGCAAGTGAGGATGGATACGGCACCGTCACTTACTTGGTAACACAAAATGCAAAGGGACAAATACACAGCACTTTCCTTATGGGAAAGTCGAGAGTGGTGCCATTGAAACCTACGACTATTCCCCGTATGGAGCTTATCGCTGCCACAATGGCGAGTCGTATGGATGTGCTATGTGGAAAAGAACTGCACATGCAACTCACGCCTTCTGTGTTTTGGACCGACAGTACATCTGTACTAAAGTATATCAAGAATGAGACCTCTAGGTTTAAAGTGTTTGTCACAAATAGAATCTCAGAAATTCGGAAAGTCTCCCAACCTGAAAGCTCAAGCAATCCAGCAGACATGTCTTCCAGGGGTTCATCAGTCAAAGCATTCCTGAAGAATGAATTATGGATGGCAGGGCCTTCTTTTCTACAAAGTCCAGATAACGAATGGCCTGTTGATCAGCAAAATGTCTACAATGATATGACGGAGGATCTTGAGATTAAGGCAGCTGCCACAGTCAATTCATTACAGGTGAATGTGAAAGATGATCCTGTGACTCGCATGATTCACTATTTTTCTTCATGGACTCGCCTGAAAAGAGCAGTCTCTTGGATTTTGAGGTTTAAAGGTTGGCTTTGGTCCTGCTGTCAAGAAAAGAAGAAGAAACTGAGCACAGATCTTGACAAGAGCACCTCAAATGTTGAGCAACAGAAATTTCCATTTAAGTATGAAACGGAAGTTATTAAGCAGGAAAAGATTCAAAGACTTTTAACTGTTGAAGAAATGGAGAGAGCAGAGTTGGAAATAATAAAGTTCTGTCAAAGAGAAAAATTTGCTGAAGAGATCGCAAGATTGGAGAAAGGTGACCCAGTGAGAAACTGTAGTCACATTAAGAGGCTCTGTCCACTGCTCAGAGATGGTGTTTTGAGAGTTGGTGGTCGGCTGAGCGCTTCTTCCATGCCTATGGAGTTTAAACATCCCATCATATTATCCAAAGATCTCCATATTTCAGATCTTCTTCTAAGGGAAATACATCAACAGACAGGACACAGTGGGCGGAATCACATGCTAACTAAGCTGAGAGAACGGTTTTGGATCATCAGTGCCAATTCTGCTGTCAGAAAGATTGTGTCACAGTGTGTGATTTGTAAAAGAATAAATGCTAAGCCAGTCTTTCAACAAATGGCAGACTTACCTGTAGATAGAGTGACCCCAAATGAACCACCATTTACCTATGTTGGGGTAGACTATTTTGGACCATTTGAGGTGAAGAGCAGGAGGAGTATCGTGAAGAGGTACGGAGTGATTTTTACCTGTTTAACAACACGAGCTATTCACATTGAAGTAGCCGCTTCGCTGGATACAGACTCTCTCATAAATGCTCTTAGAAGATTTATCTCAAGACGCGGAAGAGTTAAGGAAATGCGATCGGATAATGGCAAAAATTTCGTTGGAGCAGAGCGGGAGCTAAAATCAGCTATTCAGCAGTGGAATCTCTCAAGAATCAATGGAGTCCTTCTTCAAAAAGGGATCAAGTGGACATTTAACCCTCCCGCTGGCTCACATCATGGAGGAATCTGGGAGAGGTTGATTCGGTCCATTCGGAAGGTCCTCAACTCTACCTTGGACGTACAACATCTGGATGAAGAAGGCCTCCATACTATTCTTTGTGAAGTGGAAGCTATAATAAATAGTCGTCCAATTACCAAGGCTTCCATGGATCCAGATGATCTGGAGCCATTGACCCCTAACCATCTGTTGCTCCTGAAGACTCAACCATCCCTGCCACCAGGAGAGTTCCAGCAAGCGGATGTGTATTCTCGGCGGCGATGGAGGCAAGTTCAGTACATGTCTGACTTGTTCTGGAAGAGATGGGTTCGAGAATACTTGCCTCTGCTTCAGGAGCGTCAGAGATGGTACGGAGTGAAACGCAATATTACCTCTGGTGATGTCGTGCTCATTATGGATGGGACTGCACCTCGCAATTCTTGGATAATAGGAAGAGTTCTAGAAGCTTTACCAGACAAGAAAGGATTCGTACGACGGGTGCGCATCAAAACGAAGGATAGCATCATGGATCTTCCGATAACAAAGCTTTGCCTGCTTCAGGAAGCTAAAGATGGATAGACGAATACTATGAAGAAGTGGCATCACATGGACTTTGATGTCTCTAAACTGAAAACACACAGGATGTTGATCTTATACTCTTTTGTATGGACCTAATTTGAAGACTTTTCACTCGAAGGAATTTTATGAATCTTAATGTTTCCATTTAATTAATGGCTCCTACACATTTATAGTGGAATTATTAAGGTGTTTAATAATTAGGGGCTGGAGTGTAGGAGCCATAAATTAAATAAAGATGTTTGTTAGGTGTTCGTTAATTGATGTTTGGATTTTGTTGTATGTAAAGGACTCTGATGTGTGGGTCAATTGGCTGGGGGCAGAGAGATGGCTTCTCATTAAATACCACCTGTTGCTCAGCTGATTGAGCTAGAGTTGGGACGCCGTACTGTTTGTTGACCGCACACATCTGAGATCGCTGATGCACAATATTTTGTAGTAGCCTACTATACACATTTT